>JAUTDX010006045.1:0-32939 GCA_030844895.1 Ambrosia x helenae
TGTTTGTTCTGGGCCATATATATATATATATATATATTTCTTTTCTTTTATAGAGTGTTATTTTAGGTATTTGATTATTAGTACTAAGTGTTAAGCTTATGAAAAGCTGAAACCGTAATATATTTCAGGAAAATGTCAAATGAAAGACAAAAGAAACATTGGGATAGCTCTTACTCGGTTGTTCCTGAAGATCTTAGCAAGGCATTCGATATTGTAGCTCGCCATAATCCGAGTTTTCAGTCAACAGCAGTAGAGATTTACCTTGATGTCAAATGCTCAGGTTAACATTATTTTCATTTTACTTTTAACAACATATATATACCAACTTTCCAACCCTTACCATCTCATTCAACATCATTCAACTTTTAAAATTCAAGGGAAGGATTCTGAAAGAACATTTGGTTGGTTAATTAAGTTGTTACTGATCACTTGGATAGTAATTTGATGTTTTAGCGGTTATATATATATGTTGTTCTGCTACAAATAAATGACTGGTCGTCTTTACGCATTGTTCACAGTTAGGTTTGTATCATATTATATATTACTGATTATTATAAACTCGACTAATTCCATGGCATGTTGTATACAACATGTGCACACGTAAAATTAGCGTCAACCCCTCTCTCATAATGCTCACGACAAGCGACATTAAATATTATTAAATTTCAACCCCGGGACGCTCCCGGGTAGTCAGCTAGTGAAAAATAAAGAAAGAAAACCTAACTTGCCTTCTAATTCTAAGATTGAAAGTATCAAGATTCATGAATATTCAAGATAACGTAACTTCTCAAGTGGGCCAATTGCATTCCATGGGCTTCAAAATTAAAAAACAGCCCAGCTTATCCTTGTTGGTTTCTCCACACGTGGAGTTAGCTAAGCTTATGTGTTATAATGCTTTTTTTTTAACGGCAAACTAAAATATCACCTGAATACAGTAGGTTAGCACTCAACAAATGGCTGCCTACTAGGTAGTCCCAAGAGTCCACCAAGCCACTAATTTTGGGGGGAAACCCCATCGTCGAAGGCCAACCTCGGTAAAACTCCTTTGGATCAGATTCGAACATGAGACCAAATGTTCTTCAAATTTAACCATATAAATCACATCAAGTAGAAGATGACAACCAAACACCATTTTTGAATGCGTCTATTCACTTTTAAGTTTTTAATATACAACTAACTAGAACTTTCATGTAGTCTAGGTCTACTCAAGTAAGAACATAACATCCAATGTGCAAACAAAACCTTGTAGTAGTAAGTACTAACTAAGTGATATAAAAGCTAAAATCTTATGTTTAGCATAGTCCTACCCAATGAAGTCGAAAACAAGCAACAATGGCTCCCTTAATTTGTAGTCACCTACTCATTTATGATATGTCGTCCATTGATATCGTACTTTGTTTGAAACAACAAATGGTAGTCTTGTCATTATGTATACAGATACCACATAATATATATGTGGTAACTACTAACTAGCGAATAAAAAGTACCCCCCCCCCCCCCCCCCCGGTTCCATTTTAAATATCCATTTTTGCACTTTTAGTTGTCCTAAATAAATGTAAATTTCTAAGCAATTTCCAGTTTTGCCCATAAAAGACAACACAATCAAAGATTTGAAGTAATAACTTGAGGATATTATTGTCATTTTACAACATACAAACAAAGATTTCTTAATATATGTGTTTGTGGACCCATGACATCTAAATTGGGACGAAGGGAGTATCATATACTTAGAAATATGATAGGTTTTACAAAGAAAAACCTAAAAAATGCCAAGAACTAAGACAAAAATAGAGATTACGCACAACGCTTTGCAAATATTTTTCTTCTTCTCTGTTAATTACTGTCGATGCAACTTAAATACAAATAATGCATAACTTAAAACCTAAATTATCTCCTTGTAACTTGCATAAAATGAACGTGGTTTGTTTTCACTATTCTTCTCGGGTCGGGTCGTATCAAAATACCATTTAGAAAAAGTAATTGTATACCAATGTTAAGGACTCGATACAATGTTCCATTTGTATGTCTTGTAGGTTTTGAACTTAATCAAAGAAAACGATACGATGTGCAATGAATCCTGAAACTTGTAGGCAATATTCAACATCAACTTGCTTCGCTTTAAAAGTATTCTTCTTACCAAACAAAACATGTGTTGTTGTATCATTGAAGTATGTTTTTTTTCTGTAACATGTGTTGTTGTATCTTCTCATATATGAACATCAGGATTTCATTCATTTTAAGTATGAAATTAAACAAATACACGCAAAATGACGCAACTTGACACAAGACGGAATTCCAATCGGTTTCCTTAATTGATGACAAATGAGTTTAAAAGGTTACAATAGATTGTTTTCGTAAGGTTTTCTCACCATTTGTTGCAATCATACAAGAAACTAAGAGGGTGTTTAGGGTGGAGTTTTGAAATAGATTTTTATATTATTGCGTTTAGAAATCATAAATAATCACTTTTTAGTGTTTGGGAAAGGTTTATAAAAATCGATTATTTAAGTTTAAAAGGTCACAACTCAAAGTGCATAATCTGTTTTGGAAAAGCAGCTCCACCCATACTACACCAAAACGCATAATCTATTTTGAAAAAACAATTCAAAACACCCTCTAAATATGACAACTAAATC
The DNA here is from genome assembly GCA_030844895.1 of Ambrosia x helenae. Classification (NCBI taxonomy): domain Eukaryota; kingdom Viridiplantae; phylum Streptophyta; class Magnoliopsida; order Asterales; family Asteraceae; genus Ambrosia; species Ambrosia x helenae. The sequence continues at coordinate 2,637 of JAUTDX010006045.1, forward strand.
AACCTTACAAATTATCCTTATATTCTAATAAATTTTTTTAATTAATGTCATTTCATTTACAATTTTGAATAATATTGTTAATATTAATATCTAATATTAACATTAACAATATTACTAATATTAGTACTATCTAATATTATTAATAACTAATAGGATTCCAATTAATGTCACATAACACTTTTTCATATAATTTTTAATTTATAATATCTAATATTATTAATATATAATAAATTGCTAAATATAGTTATCCAATTAATGTCACATAACACTTTTTCATATTAATTTTTAATTTATAATATCTAATATTATTAATATATAATAAATTGCTAAATATAGTTACAAAAGGTCGATGAACTAACAAATATACACTTTTAAAGTAATAACTACTGAAATCATTCCGTTTTGATAGGTATTGGTAATTTGGTTCGTTATGCCGGTACTTGATATATCAAGCGAAAGAAAAAGCCATAATAAAGTCGTTAAACTTGAGAGAACAAAAATTTGGTGATCATTTAAAAAATGTTTAAACTTTACTATTCATTACAAAAAAAATAAAACATGATATCAAAGTCTAAACCACTAATGAAGTTCCTGCTCAAGCTAATATTTAAAAAAAAGCAAGTTAATTGAGATTTATCACTTTTTTCCGCGTCATCCACTCTTTCAGACCATATAATTTCCTTAACTAATTAGGTTATCTATCACAAATATTCCAAATTATTTTCAATAAATCGGATGATGCTTAATTTTGACTTATGTTAAACATACCAAAACACAAAGTCTGTACGATGAATCGGAAAATCTATTCTTAATAGTTGATGGTGGTTGGTAAACCCATTCTTGGGCCATGTTCTTTAAAAGACAAATCCACGTGAACAAAGAATTCTACCATCATCTATGTTTGATTATGACAGAGGGAAGGGTGCTTCTAGAATTATTTCATTTAATTGCATTACACTAATCCTGTAATGTCATATCACTTCATTGATTTACTTTGTTTTTTTTGAACGGTCAACGGTATCACCCATAACGAAGCCTCGCACTCTTTAGGTCCGGTCCCCGGGCCCCCTAAGATCCAGCCCCTCATTTCAGAATAACCCTACGTTGATTTACTTTGTTAAAACAGTTTTTTGGAATCAGTACTCCACTGATTCACTTAATTGAAATCTTTATTTTTTAGTTCTCATTGTTTTGTACATAATCACTAATTGAACATTTTATTAAACTAATAAAGTAAACTTACAAAATTAAAAGTAAATAAAACAAATAAATGCAAACATACATAATTCAAAATAAACTAAATAAGAGAAAAACTATTCGGTATCCACTTCGAGATATGGTAGATCAAGTGCGGCTAGAGGTTCCACGAGATCATTTCGAAGTCGGAAATGCATATCGTAGTCTGTCAACTCCGCAAGCGATTGTCATCGAACACCGGTTGGACTGGGGGATCGCGTATGTGGACCGGTGATATCGCACGCTCCTCTTCTTTAATGATCATATTGTGCAATATCATGCACGTATAGACGATGACGCTACACCTATCAATGGTCGTCGGCCTCAAGGGTCGGTTTGTAATTCCCCATTTCACATTTAATGCTCCGAACGCTCACTTCACATCCTTCCTTGTCGCCTCTTGCGCCATAACATAATTCTTTTCCTTCGGATCGGTCAGATATCGAAACGCTTTCACAAATGTTGACCAGGTCAGGTAGATGCCATCAGTAAGAAATATCCATGTTTATATAAGTGGCCATTTAAAGTAAATGGACACTACGGCGCCGTTTCGTTTGTTAGGTAAGAAAAACTGGAGATTGTTAGAGAACATTTATGTCGTTGAGGGAACCGGGGGACAAAAAATCCATGCCAAAACCACATATCTTGCGAAGCAATCACTTCTAGCATGATCGTAGGGTATTGGTGATAGCCTCTCATATATTGTCCACATAATTCCCTAGGACATGCTTGCCATACTAAATGAGTGCAATTAATGCTATCGATCATGCCGAGAAGGTGGTGTCTTTCTTTGTGTGCTTCGTACAAACATGCAATGTCGTGACTTGTTGGTCTTCGTAAAAACTCAGCCCGTATAACTTAATGATGGCATTGCAAAAATAATTGTAAACATTTGCGCGATGTGCTCTCAGACAAACATAAATACTCACCGTATTCATCTGGAGGAATACTGGTTGCGAGTTGTTTCACTGCTGAAGATACTTTTTGCATGGGCGTAAAACTCTTTCTAAATCGACTGTCCACGCTCTATCTGAACGATTCGAAGTTTGCTTCAACATCTGCTACAATTTTAGAATTAGACGTCTCGACATGCGATACCTTTGTTTAACATAGGTTATATGCACTTCATTCCTCTCTAACACAAGTTATAGGTTCGAATCTTGCTTCAATTGGTTTTCTATCATAACCTCTTTAAGGCTACCTGCCTAGCACAAGCTGTGAACAACCTAAAGTCCTGAACTCGTTTGTTATGGGAGGTCTAAGATGTATACAATTGTTTTCACAGATTTACTTTTTTTAAAACAATAATTTCTAGATTTTTGTATTATACTCACACTCTACGGAATTTAAACTCATAACGTTTGATTGTGTAGTACACCACTTATTACTTACCAACGTCAATCCATAGATGTACTTGATTTTATTCCAAACATTATACAATCACTTATGACTTGCCAACATCAATCCATAGATGTACTAATTGATGTTATTCCAAACATATATTATACTATCACTTATGACTTACCAACATCAACCACAGATGTACTTCATGTTATTCTAAACATTATATAATTATCTATTTGTCTTCTCACAATTAATACTAAACTATATGCTACATCATATATTTATGCTTTAATTTCTAATATTATTAATCAGTTTTATTATAATATATATTCATGAATTTCTAGCTTTCATTTTTGAATATTAAGACATCAAACTTTCATTGTTTGAAAACAAAAAATAAAAGTTTACCCCCTGGCCCTACACCCTCTACCTCAAAACACAAATTTGCCAAACATCTCCATATACCTACACTCCTTCACAAACTCTCTTCATCTCCCTAACATATATAACAATTATTCACCAATCACCAACCACCGACAACCAACAATTGTTCATGCAAATGTTGCCACAATCACAAATCTAAAAGATCAATCAAAATAATATCATGGTATTCACCAGTCACCACATAAATGATCAACAAACTAGTTATCAATAACTAACTGAAGAAGAGGTTGAAGATGAAGCTACGATTTTCTTTCTGTTTGATGGCCATGATGCTTATGGCTGCACTCACGGTGTTGCTAGTTGTTCTGCCACTCGTATTGCCGCCGCTTCCACCGCCTCCTGTACAGCTGCTGCTGTTGATTCCAGTGTTCATTATGTGTGTTCTTCTTTACTTGGCGTTTACACCATCTAAGGTCCCACCTTAGACCGTACGATATCTTTTTTTTGCTTCAAACCATGCAATGAATCTGGCTTGCACAAAGTCTATGACACAAGTTTGAATTATTTGGTTCACTGTCGTTAAATAAACATACACACATTTATATTAAGATTTAATTAAATTGCTATAGTTTGTTTAATTACTATGGGTGTAAATGAACTAAATGTTCAGCGGTTAGTTGGTGAACCATTTAGCCGGAAGTTCGTTTGTATTGATTTGTTTATAATATTTGAACGCACAGGAACAAGAAATTTTGTTCGTTCGTTTGGTTAAATGAATGAACATAAACATATGCCGCATATTTTCATTTATGTTCATAAACATTCGATGATAATGTGTTCTTTTACGTTTGATAGTTCATTTGGTTTTTTAACCTTATACATATTATTTGTATACTTCAAAATTTCAACTATTAATATATCTAATAACTATTAGTGTATTGTATTGTACGTACGTATCTTTTATTCAAAATTTAATGAATGTTCGTTCATGTTCATGAACGAGTGCTTGTGTTTGTTTGTATTTATGAACATTTGTTTGTCCCCATTACCTAAAATAAACGAACGAACACAAATGTACATGAACACGCTCATTTCCTTAGTAACAAATCTGAACAGTTCAATAATCTCGTTTAGTAAGTGCTCATGAATAGTTTGTTAACACATTTATTTCTTTAACAAACAAACACGAACAAGATATTATTTCGATTTGTTTGATTCATTTGCAACCCTATTGTTTACGTAACTTATCTAAAAGGAAACTTTTTATGTTAATTTTACTTAATTAAGTTAATCTTTTTTCTTCTTTAATTTGTAAATAAATAAACTTATGTTAGATTTATTAAATGAGAAATCCTACATGACACTCAAAGAGGTCACCCTCCCCCTTCAAGTGTGCTATGTGGCATCCTCCTTATTTTCATTGAAAAGCCTCTTTCTCTCTCATATTTCCCTCACAATTTTAAAACGCTAATAACTTTTATATACATCTTCTTTTTAATATACATTTTCATTGTTATTCACATGATTAAAATTATTGTTTTTTTCTTCATATTATAGTACATTAATTTCTATGTTACATCATAACACATATTTTATCACATCATATTTGTATCTATACCGGAAAGCTTCCGGGATGTAATCCAGTTTTTTTTATAAGAAAAACCACTTTTAGGCTTCTCAAAATTATTTATATAAACCAGATTGAACCAAGTAAACTCTGTCACTGACGCAACTAGCATTCGACCGTAATTTTCTAACAAGACTACCTATTAAGTGTTGGTGCAAGTTTGTGACAGATACTCAAACGGTTAAACAAACGCTCATGATTATTGACAGAAGACTATTTATTGTCCGTGTCGTTAGAAGAACTTGTCTAAGTTAATTCCTGAATATGTAATAAGCTTGTATTGCTATAGGCCCAGTTAAAGCCCAGCCCAAACGCCTCGTTGATGTCCCATATATAATGAAATGAGACAAGGGTTGCCACACTCTCAATTTCCACTTGCGGGGGTGTACCGCGAGGCGCGTGACATACTAGGATCCAAGTCACGGTCACAATAAACGAAAACTAAATGATAGAGAAAACGACGTAATAAAGATAAACCAAATCGTCCAAAAGTTTAGACAACCAAAATACCACAATCAGTTTTAAAAATTACAATCCAAAACATGTTTAAAAGATGCATAGAAACTCTCATGCACCAATGTTGAAAAGTAAGTTCAAAGATAAAGTTTATGAAGAGGAAATGTAAAACATGATGATGTGTGACTCCGTGCATCCTAACCATGTGCACTAAGAAAACATGCAATGCTAGTCAACACATATAGTGCCAGTGAGTCACAGAGTTTAAAGTTTGCAAAAGTAAGTAAAGTTCGTAAAACCAGACCCAACAATCCTTACATCTATACCTAATGCTAGCTAGACATCGTTACATTATATTAAAGTGTCGTGAACCACTGTTGAACGTATGCATTGTGCCACCGGACATCACTCAGTGTCGTAAGTTAGATAGGAGACATATGCACCTGTCCGACCTCCAGTCGACCCGAGTGGGGCTTGCTGGGCCCAATAGATCTGTTCACACTTTCCCCGCTATGTATCCACAAAGTAATGGTTCACACGTTAGAAGGACTTTAAATAATGTAATGTCACTTAGTACCAATGTGATATAATGTAATACGTTAGTCTAAATGTTCGTAAAGTTCGTACCGCATGTTTCTCCCCCAAATATGAAAACAATAAAATGTGGGGTTGTGGCTCTTTTCGCGCGCGAAATCCTCAAAATCAGATCCGAAACATGTGGATATACACAATATCAATCCACAATCATCAAAAAACCTAACCCTATCAAAAATCCCCTATTTATCATCAGTTTAACACCCTAATTGCATGTATTTACCAAAATGGAATAATATTATGGAAACATTACATCATTGCATGAAAAGTTTACCCTAAATGGCAAATAATCAGATTTCATCATACAAACACATTACAATCATCATCAAGGTGTTACATATTCTAGCACAAACCCTAACAAGTTTCATTCATCAAATCATCACATAACATCCTAAATCCTTCTAACACCCTCAAACGAGTCAAAACACATATTGTTCATAAAACAAATCAAACAACCATCAAAACCTAGTATAAGCACCCTACCAACTAATCCATATTAGCCAAATAGAAAATACACAACAATCCCCATGTTTAGATCATCAAAAACCATTTCAAGTTTCTATTTTTATCAAAACCTAAGATAAGCACCAGTGATCTTCGGATTACACACCTTTGTTAAGGATTTCATTAATCTCGGGAGGTTATGGGTTGGGTTAATTAAGTCACAAATCACTAAACCAACTTTAGATTTACTTGATCAATAAATATTAAAGTGTCACAATTAAGATAAATAAAACAAGAATTCCATATCTAGGTCTCGTTAGTACAAAACCGTTAACCAATGGGGATACACGTCGCCTGAGTTGATTGTAAGAGAGATCATTCGGTCTTCATGATCGTTAACTTACTTAGGGGATACGATGTTGCCAGGACTGACTTTAAGGAGAGATCCTTTGGTACGGAATGCGAGAGCTAAGGGAGGTGTATGTTGTTCCAAGTCGGAAGTTAAGCCTCCATTTCAAGAAGAAGATGAGTTAGAGGACTAGAGACTAGACCGCCGTTTGGGAAGCCTGCTACATACATGGCTCAGTCGGTGAACCTTCATGTGGGCCCGCATCGAGAAGTTAAGCATACTACTCAGAACTGGCCCAATTTTCTATCAAGGAGTCAACACTTCAAGTTCACTCTCGTCCTCCTCACAAATAATTAAACTTAATACTTTTTCTAATAATAAACTTAACTACTTATACGGAGGGCCCTGAGATGTGCATGACCACTATCTCTACTATTTTATCTTTTTATTTTATAAAAACCCCAAACCCTTTTCAAAACTAATTTTCTTAAGAACCCCACCGTTTTATTTTCCTTTTCAAACCCGATTAGTTAAATGATGAAATGTTTAGTAGGGGAAGTGTGTTCTTTGGAATACCATACTCGGTATTTACCCTAGAAAGCTATGCTATACACGTCAGGTTCTCTGCTTATGTGTTGGTTTTAGTTTCTAAAGTAATTATCGTTTACTTATAAATTTTAAACTTATTTAAAACGGTTTAGTAAAAATCCATCGTTTTCCCAAAACCATTGTTTTGGAATTTAAAACACCAAGTTTTTAGCACCGGGAAAATGATATTTGTTTAAATTACTAAAACCAGGCACATCAGTTGTCTCTGTTCTTGGTTGAAGATCTAGGGTTTTAACACTCGGATCTGGTAGTCAACAGTTATTGGCGGTTATGCGTAGCTTGGAACAAGGTATGTATTATTTTTTATTTTGTTAGAAGCTTTGCAACCTGTAAGTTTTCTTTGTCTTTGCTTGTTTTTTAATATTTCTATTTTTGCTTGGCTACTGGAGTGCTAGGTAAGTCTCCTTGCCAGATCTTATAGATAAGTTATGGTTGATGTTGATTGTTGACTAGGATAGTCTACTGGATTGTGGAGATAGGGAGAGTCATACCCTGTGTAATACGTGCTAGGGTTTTATGTGATTATTTCTATATGGTTATTGGTTTGTTGTGTTTTTTCTGTTGTTTTCTCTGTTTTTATTCATTGTGTGTGAATAGGTCTAGGAGGCTCCCTCATTAAACTTGTCCAGGCACAAAAGAGTGACGAACCAAGAATCTGGTCCCTGACGAGGCTTCGCCTGTTGTGGGCTTATTGTATCCATCTTTTGTGATTCGTTGTTTTTTTTTAGTTGGTTGAATAATGGGTGATAATCTAGTGATTTTGGTTCTCATGAGACTCTTATTAGTAAACTAGACATTTGGGATCCTTTGTATTTACATCCAAGTGATTTGTGTTTTAAACATGTTAACACGTTTATGACAGTACTATTAAATTTGTGTCTATACATGTTAAACGCCTATTAACCTATTAGTGAATGTTAAAACTTGTTGGTATTATTTATATATATATATTTTTAAAATGAAGTGTGTATCTTACTTACATACACCCTTACGTTGTTTACCCTTTGGCCTTAGTAAACCATAGTCAGCAGTCAACACAAAACATATTGAATTCTTTGGAAGATCTCTTTTAATCTTCATCAAATCTTCGCTTCGTCTTTCTAGTCAACTAGTCATTTTGATCTGTTTCTTCAATCTCTATGTTTTTCTTCATCTACAATTTTTGTCTTCATCTTCATTTTCAATATTCATCAAATCGATGAACATTAACCGTAGTCAGCTTGTATCTTCATCAAAATTGACCAAAAGTTAATGAAAGGTATAGTTTGTTTGATGCGCATCATTGTGTTTATGAAATCAATTTGTATCGCTGAGTTTGGTTATGAATTCAGTTTACCATGTAACATGTTTCTAAAGAGGTTCATGTTTGTGTAAAAAAAGAGTTTACGCCACTCGTGCGTTGCAACAGGATGCTAATTATAAAATTCTCTTAGACCACTTTGTATTCTCCACCAATTTATTTTATTAATTAAAATAGTCAACACAAAACATATTGAATTCTTTGGCAGATCTATTTCAATCTTCATCAAATCTTCGCTTCGTCTTTCTAGTCAACTAGTCATTTTGATCCGTTTCTTCAATCTCTATGTTTTTCTTCATCTACAATTTTTGTCTTCATCTTCATTTTCAATATTCATCAAATCGATGAACATTAACCGTAGTCAGCTTGTATCTTCATCAAAATTGACCAAAAGTTAATGAAAGGTATAGTTTGTTTGATGCGCATCATTGTGTTTATGAAATCAATTTGTATCGCTGAGTTTGGTTATGAATTAAGTTTACCATGTAACATGTTTCTAAAGAGGTTCATGTTTGTGTAAAAAAACGAGTTTACGCCACTCGTGCGTTGCAACGGGATGCTAATTATAAAATTCTTTTAGACCACTTTGTATTCTCCACCAATTTATTTTATTAATTAAAATAGTCAACACAAAACATATTGAATTCTTTGGCAGATCTCTTTCAATCTTCATCAAATCTTCGCTTCGTCTTTCTAGTCAACTAGTCATTTTGATCCGTTTCTTCAATCTCTATGTTTTTCTCCATCTACAATTTTTGTCTTCATCTTCATTTTCAATATTCATCAAATCGATAAACATTAACTGTAGTCAGCTTGTATCTTCATCAAAATTGACCAAAAGTTAATGAAAGGTATAGTTTGTTTGATGCGCATCATTTTGTTTATGAAATCAATTTGTATCGCTGAGTTTGGTTATGAATTCAGTTTACCATGTAACATGTTTCTAAAGAGGTTCATGTTTGTGTAAAAAAACGAGTTTACGCCACTCGTGCGTTGCAACGGGATGCTAATTATAAAATTCTTTTAGACCACTTTGTATTCTCCACCAATTTATTTTATTAATTAAAATAGTCAACACAAAACATATTGAATTCTTTGGCAGATCTCTTTCAATCTTCATCAAATCTTCGCTTCGTCTTTCTAGTCAACTAGTCATTTTGATCCGTTTCTTCAATCTCTATGTTTTTCTTCATCTACAATTTTTGTCTTCATCTTCATTTTCAATATTCATCAAATCGATAAACATTAACTGTAGTCAGCTTGTATCTTCATCAAAATTGACCAAAAGTTAATGAAAGGTATAGTTTGTTTGATGCGCATCATTTTGTTTATGAAATCAATTTGTATCGCTGAGTTTGGTTATGAATTCAGTTTACCATGTAACATGTTTCTAAAGAGGTTCATGTTTGTGTAAAAAAACGAGTTTACGCCACTCGTGCGTTGCAACGGGATGCTAATTATAAAATTCTTTTAGACCACTTTGTATTCTCCACCAATTTATTTTATTAATTAAAATAATCATTTAGCATAAAATACAGTTTTTGTAGGGACAAAAGATTGACTATTTTTTTAAAATGATCGTTTCGCATAAAATATAAAAACCGAAACAAAAGAAATTAAGAAAATAATAAAAACCCTTCTTATGTGGCTGTTTAATGTACTATTTTGTATATATATCAAACCAAATGAGAGAGGTTGTATTTATAGGTGATACACACACCTTCAAAGAAATGTAACAATTTGCTTAAATATATGGGATATTTCAATTAAATGAAGGGATGAAGAGACATATCGGTTAGGAATGTAACTTTTACAAAAGGTTGCCAATTAACATCGCATCAGTTTGAAGGGTTATCATCGCAAATCTCTATCCTTTCACACCCGAAGTTGGTTTTCTTTTCTCTGTGTATATAAAATGACACATTTAGTTATCTTGTCGGTGTTTAGAACCTAAAATAATCGTGTCTTACTGTATTGTGTCTAAACTGTTATATTGGCTCTAGTTTATGGCATTAGATAGGTCTAATTTAGTCTACCCAATTGACAAGCCTTTCGGTAATCAGATGACCCTTGCAGAAATATCCCACATAGGTTCAAATCTTATACTAGACACAAAATGATTGAGAAGTTATATGCTATGTATAGGATTATACTTGTTGTATAACTTGCCTTTCATATAGCCTTATATGTGGTGTATAACACATGAATATATTGATCTAATTGGTTGTAACTTTATCTGTTGATTCAGGAATCAGACGACCCTTGCAGAAATATCCCACGTAGGTTCGATGTCTAAATCTTATACTAGACGCAAAATGATTGAGAAGCTATATGATATGTATAGGGTTATACTTGTCGTATAACTTACCTTTCATATAGCCTTATATGTGTCATATAACACACGAATATATTGATTTGATTAGTCGTAACTTTATATGTCGAATAGAAATTCTATACACCACGCATAGGGTCAAAATAACATAGTAATGCCCTTTTAATTTGGGTTTCCTTAGATGGGGTATATTTTTTTAACGTCAACCTCATATATTAATTTTTGTTTATTAGTATCTTATTTTTAAGTCCTTGGGTGTATAGTCCAGTGGACATGGAAAGTAATCCAGAGATTCAAGGCCCTTGTGGTCATGAGTTCGACTCTTGATTCCTCCAGGTTTTACCGGTTTACCGCCGTCTAGCCTTCGGGCGGGTATGGGGCCCGCGTTTTCCCTGGAATAGGAGGCATGTGGGCTAGGGTCTCCGTGCGTGCGGGTTGGGCCGTTGCGAGGCTCGTGAGTTCAGCTCCGAGTCTGTGGGCTTCCCTTTGCCATTGAGGGCCGCGTACGGAGTACCCGGCAATACTTTAGTTGGCCGTTCAAAAAAAAGTATCTTATTTTTATTGAGATTTGAATCATGATTTAAAAGGTATCTTACATACACATGGGAATCACCTAAATTGTTCTTTTTCTTTTAGAAAAGAAAACTAAATTGTTCGTCTACCCTTTCTAATAAGGTATCTTACTTACATACTGAATTGCTCTTGTGTATTCGATGAGGGGGAAGGCTTGGGGAGGGGCACTTTAAGATACTTAACCTGATGTCATGTTAATTTGAAGACAAAGTACCATAGAAACCTTAAATCATTAGTGACACTTTAAGGTATTTTGCCTAACTATATATTTTTGTTTTTCATTTTAAAACAAGTAAAATTTAATAAAAACACACTATATTAAACATTACATAATTAAACTTAAGAACACAAAAAAATACACTACACAACATAAGTAAACGAAAAACATAAAAACTAATCAAAGCGGGTCTTTAACAATTGCCACACAGAGATGTGCGGAAACTTCGAGCCGTACCTACACTGGTACTCAACTTGAGTGAGCCCAATGGCCACGTCTCGTGTGTGTTCGCACTCTCCTCCGCCAAGGTTCTTCGGTATTAGGTATTGAAGCGCTCACACTTCTTGTTGAAGTCGTCCCACTTCCGGTGAAGTGAATCAACCGTGTGGTTGGTGTGACCCACTAGCTCTTTGAAATGAGCTAGGACACAAGGCGAAAGGGATGAGCGCGGTGGTGTTGGTACGTCCTTCACCTCGGTGTAGGCAGTGACCAAATCTATCTTCTCCTCCAGGTCCAACGAACCATGTTTTGGTGCTTGATGACACTGGGTTTGTGGGTTAAAATTAGTGAAGATTGAAGGTGACAGTGGAGCTCGGTAGGTTACGTGGGTGAAAATGAGACTATTTTGTATTTATATAAAGAATTTGGTTTAAAAAATTACATTTCACTTTTACTGCACAATCAAATGGTAGAATGATGAAAATATTGAATGCTCACGACCGTAGCAGCTCGCCAATATGTAACCGAGCTGCAAGATTTTTGAAAGTAACCGAATAGATGGCGGTGATGTTGCTAATATACAACCATTGTAGATTTGTGGTAACCGAGAGTGCCCCTTCCCATGATTGTTGATTAAAGAATTCTTAGTTTGTATCTTATAGGCAAAAAGGAAAATTTGTTGTCATCAACCCGAAAGATAAGAAATAACGTAATAATTGCTTAGAATTTTCTGTCTTCTTGAAATTTGGCTTGTATTTAAATTATTTTGTCTTTATCTTCAATTGGAATGATCAAGCCTTCATCTTCGGCTATCTTCAATTGTTTAGGTTACTTACCAATGGGTGTATACATATAATGAAAAGGGAAATTGGATTTTAACACCCTGAACTATTGACAATTGGCCGCTGACGTACTGAACTACAAAATTGACCAACACCGCACTGTACTTTTAACTTATTGGCCTGTATCACCCTCAGACTAACCATGGTAAATTTTTGCTGACGTGGCATGGTGATGTCCATTTTTGCTGACGTGGCAGGTGATGTGTCCATGCCATGTCAGCTTATTCCCCATGCCACGTCAGCAAAAATGGACACGTCACCATGCCACGTCAGCAAAAAATAACCATGGTTAGTCTGAGGGTGATACAAGCCAATAAGTTGAAAGTACAGTGCGGTGTTGTTCAATTTTGTAGTTCAGTGCGTCAGCGGCCAATTGTCAATAGTTTAGGGTGTTAAAATCCAATTTCCCTAATAAAAATACAAAATATATATGACCCAAATGATTTTATAAAATCCGTATATGACCTAAAAAAAACATTTCCTAATAGATAAACAAAACTCTGTTTGGTATGGGGTAATGGAATCGATGTGGGAATGGAATGGATGAGGTAATGGAATGGACCAGGTAATGGAATGGATCATTACCATTTCATGTCTTGTTTGGTTGCCATGTGGGAATGAAACAAAACATTACTTTGTGTAGTTGGATAGGCAGGAAAAGACGAAGGAATAAAATCGGTGGTGAGTGGCTGTGGTTGGTGGTGGTGAGTAGCGGTGATGGTGGGTGGGGATATGTGGCGGTAGCGGCAATGGTGGGTGTCGGCGACAGCGTTGGTGGCGACGGTGGAAGGCGCAGGTGGATGTGCGACAATGGTGAGTAGTGGCAGCGGTGGGTGGCATAGTGGTGGTGGTTGTGGGTAGTGGTTAGTGGCAATGATGGTAGGTGGTGGTGTGTAGCGGTAGCGTGGTAGTGAGTGGCGACGACCGTGGTGGTAGGTGGTGGCAACGACGGTGGTGGGTGGTGGCAATGGTGGCAATGGTGGCAATGGGTGGATGTGGATGACAGTGATGGTGGGTGGGTGACAATGGTGAGTAGTGGCAGTGGTGGAGGTTAGTGGTGGGTGGCGACGATAGTGATGGATAAAGGAAATTGCGTTGAGTGATGGTGGCAGGTGGTGGAGGCGGCGGTGGGTGATGTTGGATGGCGGTGGTGGTACTGTCGGTGGTGAGTGAAGGTAGTGGGTGGCGGTGGTTGGTGGCGGCGGCGACAACGGTGGTGAGTGGTGACGGCGGTAGTGGGTGGTAGGCGACAGTGATGGGTGGTGACGGCGATGGTGGGTGGTGGCAGCAGCAGTGGTGGGTGGTGGTTATGGTGTTGTTAGTAAAATGTGAGTGAGGGATGGAATGGAAAAAAACATGGGGGGTGGATAGAATGGTTTTGAGGGAATGGAATGCCTTGTGGAATGGGTGATTCCATTCCTTTAACCAACTAAACACACTATTTTTCATTACTCCGTAATAGTCCATTCTCCTTTTCATTCCATCATACCAAACGCTACCCTATAGTCTTGTGTACCCGTGTGGGTATATAAATACCCTTCGGAATACTTTTAGGTGTAAGATTAACAGAACTAGATTTATCAATTTATCATTCCTAGGACGGTCCGAAGTGGGGGGAGCTCTTCACGCCATGAACACCATTCCTTGTTGGCGTAGGGGGGGGGGGGGGGGGGGGGGAAGCCCTCCCACTGGCGTGGGGCGGATGGTTGGATCGATGCGGAGCAAGTTGATTGGCCTTTTTTGTAACTTTAACTAACAAACAAATTAATATAATATTATTCCCTTCCACTCTTCACAACTTTCACCTTTCAAATACAGGTCTCACAAGTGACACACGACACTTCATGCCCTTCTTTCCCCCTTCACTCCGTATGGACTAATAGAATTCTGAATGGGGACATCAAAAGTGTTAACCTTAAATAATAAATGTTATAATTTTCAAAATATAGAAATAAGGAATAAAATATATTATAACACCTCCTTTTAACTTTTTGTCTCTTTTCAAACATACAAGTCAGCCTACAAATTCATTAAAAAATCAACACAACCCATAGAAACACAAGCAATGTTCCAGTGGAGTTTTGGTTTGAAATCAATGGCAGCAATGGTGTTGTTCACGGTGTCGTTGGCTGTTCTTCCATTGGCATTGCCACCGCCTTTGTTGCTCCTTTTTGTCCCAGTGATTATTATGTCTCTACTCTGTCTTTTTTGTCTTTGAACCACTGAAACTACAACAAGACGATGTAGTTTATTCTGGTTGAAAACCATGCAATGAATCTGGTTAGTAGTAGTCTTCACATACATTCTATGAATCTATTCGCTTTTATTAATTTGTTTTACTTTTATTTTAATTTGTGTGATTGATTTGAATCTAGCAACTTCTCACCCCTTAGCAATCAGGGGTTTGTCTTCAGTAGAACAGAGTTCGTCATTGAAAATGGGGTTGTGGTAACCAATTAAAACTTACCTTTTGTTGAAATATAAAGTTACAACTTCAAATAAGAAAAAATAAAGCGGTTCTTGTGATCAATTGACTTGAATGTGTGTAATTATAGATGCAAGACAACTTTTTGTCAAGAATATAGATGCACGTTTCTAATCTTCTCCATTAATTAAAATTAAAATACTAACAATACTTTTTGGCTGTTTAAGAAAATATATAAAAACTATTTATTGGTAGGATTCGTGGAAAGTTGAGACGAGATGGACTTTACTTCTATCCTGAGATAGAGACCCGTAGTGTCAAAAAGTTAACCAGAATAATGGTGAGTCAACTAAAAACATGTTTTAAGAATAAAAATCATGGTATATCCATATACAACAACGAGATACAAAATAAAAACTAGGAGCTTTTTCTTGTTTTATGATAAAATAACATGTGATTTTACCTTTTTTTAATTGTATAGGGTTTAAGATTAGGTCTTATATTGGTCTGCCCAATTACGGCCTAACTAGTGGTATTCAACCACCCGCGTTGCGGGTGGGGCAATTCGATGAAAATCCGGTCATATTGTTGGAGAGTAGAAAGGTTCCATCAAAATTTAACATAATAACACCTCTGTCAAAATTAATTGTTCATTTCAAATGCCCAATTGATAACAATAGCTTGATCATATACAGTAATATACAATAGAATTTAAAAAGTCGCAACTAATGTCGAAATTTTGTTAATAAAAAAAGAAATACAAACAAAAACACATATAAGTGACCATAATGGCTTATGGTGATAAGAAGCAACCATTTGTTAACCCAAATGGAGTTTGAAGGTAGCATCAAGTTTGGTTCATCAAGTGGTGGATGAAAAAGAAAGTAACCTCAATAAAAACCTCCATCAGCTCCATCTGGATGACCTATCCTGCTACTTAAATTCAATAACATGTTCTTGAACACCTTCAATAAAGCCTGTAGTTAGTTTCAAAATAGTAGTTAAACAATAATATTTTTTTAGAAGAATTCCAATAAGAGCTGGCATTTTGACACTTGGGTCAATCTAACCCAACTTATATTGTCTCAATCTTATACCTGCTAATTGTTATTAAACAGATGGGTAAATTAATTTGAAGTGGTAAAAAAGCATTGTTCTTGTCACCTGTACTCAACTCTTTATTGATATGAATGGTACAGTTTGTAATCATGCCAACCTCTTAACCCAAACAATATATCAAGCTATTTATATAATTTGCAGAATTTAAAAGCCGACCCAGAAGACGAATACCTGGTCCGCCTCCAACCACCGTCTCCTTATCCTGGACCTATAAACACCTCACACAAAACTCCGACATATAGACCAATGCCCCCACATCATATTCAACGCCATCCAAAACCACCATTGTTTCTTACAGAAGACGACGTCGTCACGACCATAGGAATATTTTCACCATCACTAACTCTCCTACACATCGTCAACAACGATAGAAGTGGGCGTTAACAACGGCGATAAACGCTAATCAACCCAAGTCAAATCTCAAAATGGAATTAAAAGGCACCGATAAAGATCTTACCTTCTTTCCGTATTGCCGCCGCGGCTGATAATTGTTGTAACCCGCTGCTGACACCATTGACCCATTCGTCCAAATAATTCCTTCATGAGTCAAGATATTACTAAATTCTCTGTTAACACTTTATTCAACACAATTTAGTTAGTAAGTTCAGAACAGGTCCTCAAGAAATTGAAAAAAAATATTAATAACATTTAGAAGACAAATTCAATACCTATTGTCTACGCATACCACCTATGTGATTTAAAGCATTTACAATGGAACCATATGTGAGAGTGTTTATAAAAGAGAAATAAAACCTGCATCTTGAAACTCTTTAAAATCATGTTGACATTGAAATAATGCACAAAATCCAAACCAACTAACGTGCCAAATCCAAACCAACTAACGTGCCAAATCCAAACCAACAACATGCCAACAATTAGAAGATTTTAGTCAAAAAAATCCAACCACAAACAACAGATCTACATAAATCATAATCAGGTCAACAAATCCTAACATCTATCAATATATTTTTAACTACTAAGAGCACCCCAACGCATGTGTTTCGGGCATTTAGGCTGACTCAGAGGAGAGAGGGAAGAGACGCGTTAGTGCTTAAAAACGCTCCAAAACCGGGCATGTTAGAGGGCAGACGTTTTTTAGGGACAGCGCCTGGTCAGGGTGACATGGAAGCTGTTTTTAGAGCCTCCATGATTGAAAATCTAAAAGTCAACACTTTTTTTTTTTATGTCAATTGCTGAAATTTGATGGAACAAACAGAGCATAAAACAATTATAAGTAAAGCCTAGATCTTATGTTCATACGAGGACAATTTAGTCTCAAAGCTAAAATCTTGCAGAACTCATATCAGGAAATCTTCTTAATCCTCAAATTTCCCAAACAAAATCAAGAACATGAACACTATATTACTAAAACCATCCAAATAATAATCACATGATTCTTGATCCAACCACTAAGCTTTGATGTTCTCAGCAACATTTTAATCCTAAACAAATAGTCAAATAAATACAACACACAAGTTTCAAACTTTTAATAAAAAATGACAGAGCCCACCTTATTTTTATCAATTTTCTTGACTGCCACACGATCTCCATTAACTTTATCAGTAGCAACATAAGTATACCCAAATTGACCATGACCCAACAGCTTCCCAATACTATACCTCTGATCAAAATCCTTAAATCCATATCTACAGAAGCAATGCAATAGACCTGAAACAGGTTGTGTGAACATAAAAACAATGAAGAAATAATCTCCAAAACATAGCTAGGGTTAACAGCAACAACATAAACAGAGTAACAACCCCAAATATGATTAGAACATGTCGGTACCAAACTAAAAGGCACGAAGACCTGTAATGAAATTCAGAAACAGATATTGAATGTGTTCATTAGAACCCTTAAAAAGAGACTTTGGTTGAGCATTTGATTTTGAAATTATATGGAACAACAAAGTCCCATCCAAAAAGGAAAAAGAATGCAATAAATGTTGGTCTAACTGTTGCCCCATGTTTGATATAAAAAAAACCCCAAATATGGCGTCCTGAAATACTAAAACAAAACATTAAAAGCGTCTTTGTTGAGACGCCAAAAAAAATGCAAACAGCCTAGATAAATTCTTCACAGCCCAAAAAACAGCCAAACTATATGACTTTACGCGGTTTCTTTTAAACGCCTAAAGTAATATACTTTTCTACCAATCATAATAAATAAATTCAAACTCAATGACCTTTAGTTAAATCATATAAGAACAGATTTACTAATATAAGTTGCAGAAATACCTCAATAACCACTGTCAAAGCGTTTTTCTTTTAACAACATAACCCCACAAACAACGCGCTTCAAAGTAAACAACTAATATGTCCTATTTAAAAACCAAAACAACACATTAGAAAGCTTTTTCTTAAAGCCTAATACCTGCTGCTGAAATACATAAACAATACTCCGGACGCGTTTTTTTTTAAATGCCATCTCCCTAGAACCTACGTGTTTCAAAGTAAGCGCCAAATATCGCCTGCTGAAATAGTAAAACAATATATTCAAAGTGTTTTTTTTAGACAACATTTCCCTACAACCAACACTTTTCAAAATAAATGGTTAATGCAGCTTGCTGAAATACCTAAACAATACATTGAAAGCGTTTCTGTTGACACTACTCCTGAACATCTAGACACCTTCGGTAACTTTCCAGCTCCTAGACACGCCATTTCCCTACAGCCTTGCAGCCTGCTGAAATACCTAAAAAATACATTAAAAACATTTCTCTTTAGACTACTCCTAAACATCTAAACGCCTACTGTGAATTTCCAGCAACTACACGCCTGCTGAAATATGTAAACAGTATCTTTTAAATTTTTAACGTCAACAACAGTTCTCTGGCCATATTTATAGTTGGGTTACCTCTGGGGCCTTGGTTATAGGAGTTTACCTTCGGGGCCTTAGTCGCTCATCCTAAGATTTACGACAAAGGCATTTTATAAGGATCCATAGATCACCTTTCTACTGTTCTTGAAGCCAATTTCCATGTTTTAAACATATTGCACGAGCGAAACAAAACATCTTTTAAATTTGGATAATCACATGTATGAAGCCTACTAAGATAAATTAACTACCAAATTTCCATGCTTTTAAACAGGTGGCGAAACAAAGAATCTTTCAAATCTGGATAATCACATGTAGGAAAGCCTACCAAGATAAATAAATTATCAAACTATTGTGAAACCTCAAAAAAGGACAAAAAAACAATGAGGTAAAATTGTCTAGAAACATTTCACAACTATTTCTTAAGAGCTATTGAAATTAAATATGTTACATTTTGTACACTATAGATCTGTTTTTACCTGTTACACATGAAGGAGATACAATTTGCTGAAATGCCACAATAAGATGCGTTAAAATGATGCATTTCATAACCGATTCAATCGCGACCCATTGACTGTTTACTGACTTTCTAGGTTTTCGTTGCCGTCCAATAAAAAAATCTTTGTTTCTTCAACCTTTGATCAATGAAACAAATAAATTACCATATATTGTTAGAACTTAGAGCAAAATTCGTATTTAAAAAAGTGACCAGGATTTTCCAGTCACCAACTAACCTATTAGCGACCAAAATCCCCAAAGGCAATGTTTATTTAATTGACTACCAAAGCCAATATACACACCATTTTCTACAAGAAGTTTTTATTGCTAAAGGTGCGTTGACATAGTTCACAGTCAAACAAAGATTAGTCGTATAAAACAATTGAAAACAACTGAGATTCAGATTAAACGCGAAAATCAAACTTACAATTCAAAAGCCAAAAGGTCGAATAATTAACAGATTACAAATGTACCCTCACTTGACCTCTTTATGGTAGTTTGGTAAGCCAACTTTCCACCTATTGAAAACAACACAAACCAAATGTATACAAATTACAACACAAATTGACAACATGAATGGATCGAAAAAATGAAGATTACCAGGGGTTGAGCAGAATAGTGTGTCGGATCCGCCATTCTAGATCAATGCCAAAACTTGAAAGTAAATCAACAGCAAATAAACATAACAACAATAAAAAACAATGTGGAAAACTACAAATTGACATTACATTTGCAACATATATACTCAATCATGTCCTGGACGTAAGACCCCTAATTCTATCTAATTAATACTTAATCAAACTTAGAACATGTATCCGACACAAGTCATAAACCCTATGATTACTAACTAAAAAACCCTAAATTAATATGTCCACATCAAATCGAAAATTAAATAAAATAAAACAGTGATACCAAAACCCCTACATAGAACACCAAAATAAAAACAAATCTCTTCTTTACCATGAAGACATAAAGAGGAGAAACCTAAGAGTCTCAGAATATGCTTCTCACCACCACAGCAGCCGTTATCTGCCGCTGTCAGAAACCCAGCACACCATACGTCACCACCACAACCGAAGCCATCACCCACGTCATCTATATCTTGGTTGTCTAAACAGAACGATCGGCCGAAGACCTTTGCCGGAGACCTTCCCTCTCTTCCTTGCCTTCTCTCTCTAACTCGCTGCTCCTCTCTCTCTCTCTCCCTCTCTCTCTATAAAATACATAAAATACAGAATACGTGGTGAGGTGTGTGTTAGAGAAGATAAGAGGGTGACTTTGGGCGGTGGAACACATGTGGATTGGGGAGGAAGTGACAAATAGATGAGAAAAGTGCATAAAATGACTAAAAAGTCCATAATCTGACAAGGAAAATGACTAAACTGCCCCTAAAATAAATAAAAAAAATAAAAACGATGCCGGGACTCGAACCCGGCCACACCTTATAACAGAATACCATGCTACCCAACTGGACTGGGAATGTTTTTGTTATCCTATTCAGACTTAACAATATAAATACAATGATCAAATGCCTTAAATAAAAAGTTACTGTTCAAAGTGGAAGCCTTATTATTATAGTATAATATAATTTCATATTTCTTTATCCCATGTAAGTTAGGTGTCCGAATCTTACATTAATTATTAAATAAAACTTTACTAGAATATGATCAATAATCGTTCATGCACATGTTGCAATAATCACCTGATCAAAAGATGAGTTGAACATAAGATTACTAACCCAAAAGAGATTTATGAACGATGAGGCTACCGTTGTCTTGAACTTTTTTTTATCGTTTAGGTAGTTTTGGGTTTTGAAGAGTGTTTGTAGGTTGTTTATGCAAAGTAATATAAGTGTTTCTATGTAGTTTGCTAATAGTCTACTCCTGGTCCTATGGTTGCAGAATTCGCTAGGCGCTACTAACTCGGCCTAGTCGGGCGAGTACTCGGGGTCGAATCGGCCTATGCGGGAGTACTCAGAATATTCGGCCAACTCGGCTATACTCAGTGACCCACCCTGTAGCGAGTACTCGGCGAGTAATCGGTCAACTCGGACGAATTTTGCAACTATGCCCGCTTCAAGCGGACTTTGTAAAGTCAGTATTGGTACTGTCATCATCGGACTTTGTTAAGCTTGTTTGGACTTTAGCTCATGGTGGTTATTCTGCCGTTGGTATTGCCGCGGCTTCCGCAGCCTTCACAGCTGCTCCCGTTGGTTTTAGTTTTCATCATGTGTGGTCTCTTTACTTGGCTTTTACACCATGCAAGGTCCCACCTTAATTAGCCTCTCATCTTTCTGCTTCACACCATGCATTGAATCTGGCTAGCAGAAAGTTTGAATTTTTTAGTTCACACACAAGACACATGTATGCAAATTACATATGTTTTACATTGGGATTTGAATTGTTTGATCGTAAAGTAGCCTCCAATTTGGATTTCCTAATGTCTTAGTTTTTCCTTCTTAGTTTGTTTACATCTTACAAAAGTGTAAACCTTTTATAGTAGTTTCATTGATACATCCATAAAGATAGCTTTCTCTTTATTGTTTATTGGTTCATATGGGGACGGGGCGATACCAGAAATGGTCACGGGTACCGTACTACCAGCACCGGTAACACCGCCGCCACCCATGCTAGTAGTGGTCCCGTGAACAAAAATCTGGTTGTAGTTAACGGGCTCGTACCCGTGAGTTTTCTCTCTCCCTCTGTCAAATCATATAATAAAAATACATAAAACAAAAAAATAGGGTGATGTATCTAGACAACCTCCAAAAACCTAGACATCCCCCTCTACGGATCGTGGAGGTCCCCACGGCCTGTTGTGGCCAAATCATGGAAAAAAGACGGGTCGTGTGGGCCTCCACGGCCCGTCATAATACAGAAAAGTGAGAAAAGATGGGCGTGGAGGCGCCCACGACCCGTCCTAATACGAGGTACGAGGTGTCAGTCTGAACCCCCTGCAAAAGCAGGGTGTTCAGACTGAAAAGGTCTGAAAAGGTGTTTCACCACGGGCCGTGGGGGCCCCGACGGCCCGTAAAAATGAATTAGGTTTGGACATTTAATGCCTCCACGGCCCGTGGAGGCCTCGACGGCCCGTCCAGATTTCAGATTTAACCAAAACGTGATCAGCTTCTTCCTCATTTGAACCAAACCTTAAAACATCACCACCACCAAAACCCTCGTCCCATCTCGACTTCCCGGTCTCACGATGTCATATTTACATAGCTATTCAACCGGTGACCTGTCTGAGAACGAGTCTTTACGTCTTTGAAAGCGTAGGGCATGAACCCAAGGTTCAAGTTGGTGGAGAGGAGGTTAAATTCGGCTTCGTGGTAATGACGGGAAGATGCTGCCGATCTCAACCAGGAATATGTAGAGGAAGACCCGCAGTACATGTATGGGACTTACCATTCGTGCGGGAGTGGTGCTAAGGACTTCGAGAAAGATGATAACGGCTCTAAGGAAGATGATGACAACCAGAAAGATGCTTATGAAGGTGTTGACATAAAAGTGGAACCTAACTCGGATGTTTCGTATGAAACCGATCAAGTGCATTTATTTATTTACACTAGTATATCATTACATGTTTTAGGGTTTGTTGGATTGAACTAGTATATATTTACAGTGGTATATAATTTAGATTAATATGAATTTAGACTAGACTCTTATATAAATTTTCAGGTATTCGGGTATGTTGAAACAATGGGCTTACGATAGAGCCCTTGCTAGCGGTTACGTCATAGTGACCGGACGTTCTGTTTCAAAAGGCACGGGAAATAATGCAAAATAGGATAGACCTGAGATGCGACCGTGTTGGCGAATACCAAAGTACAGCCACAGTACGGGTTTCGGGTAGCAAAAAGATTAACTGTCCATTTAAGTTAATAGGGAGGCTACGCAAAGAGGGTTGAAAGTTGGAGGTTAAATACCCGAATCATAACCACGACCCTTTTAAACATGTTGAGGGTCATGCTTTTGCAAGGAGGCTGACACAACATGAAGAAAAGATGTGGAAACGCTTTATTTTTAGGGCCTTGAACCAGCAAACATACATTTGGCCATTAGAGAACAAAACCCGAATAATGTATGCATTCTACGAGACATACACAATACCATTAGCAAGATTAAACACAGATTTTACGGCGACTAAACTCCAATGCAGGTATTATTATTACTTACTATTATTGTTTATTATTATTATTATTATTATTGTTAAATATTAAATATTGTTATTATTATTGTTATGCAGATACTCGAGAGTATCTTGGTTGAAAAGAAATTTACTTACTACACCCAGCAGAATCCGGAGACAGATGCTGTTGAGAATATTTTCTTTTCACACCGGGTCTCGTACAATCTCTGGCGTGCCTTCCCACATGTGTTGCTGATCGACGCCACCTACAAAACGAACGAGTACAGAATCCCGTTTGTTCAAATTGTGGGTGTGACATCGACAAACTTATCGTTTTGTATCGCCCATGCATTTATCGTTAAAGAGAAAATGAGTAACTTCATATGGGTGCTAGAGAGGCTCAGAGATTTGCCGAGGAGTGTATGGAGCCACGTGTAATTGTTACAGATAGAGATCTGACTCTAATGAATGCATGTGCTACAATTTTCCCGAATGCTACGAAGTTGCTTTGCAGGTATCATATTCAATAAAATATTATTATTATTATTATTATTACTATTATTATTATTATTATTGCTTTGTAGGTATCATATTCAACAAAATATTGCAAAGTATCATAAAGCAGGATTTTCAAAAGAAGAATGG
Organism: Ambrosia x helenae; assembly: GCA_030844895.1. Lineage (NCBI taxonomy): Eukaryota > Viridiplantae > Streptophyta > Magnoliopsida > Asterales > Asteraceae > Ambrosia > Ambrosia x helenae. The sequence continues at coordinate 26,795 of JAUTDX010006045.1, forward strand.
GAAATATTTTTGCAGTATTAGGCTCGACTGTGTAAATCTGCTGACCCAGATTCTTACGAATACACCTTAACCTGCTCTACAAACAACTGTGTCAGGAGGGTCGAAAAGGGTATATATTTTATTTTTTTGCTTTACAAGGTTACATATATTCTTTATTGACATCGTTATTCTGTTTTTTACAGCAGTTTATGACTACATGGATACAACTTGGCTCCAAGATTATAAAGAAATGTTTGTGGAAGAATGGTCAGATGCAAACCTTACATTTGGTCAGAGTACGACCAACAGAGTTGAGAGTCAGCATGCTTTGATTAAGAGACACATAAAAGGCCCGAACAGCTCGCTCCACGCGCTTGTGATGAAAATATACAAAATTATGGAGTCACAGCGCGTAGCGGTAAACCCCCCTTCGAATACAATCTATCAACAAGAATGTGGCACCATGAACTACCGATGTTTCAAAACGTACTCGGTAGGGTTTCCCATACAACGCTTGATTTGATGGTCGGGAAGTTCAACAAGATACAGTATTTAATAGAAAAAAACAAGTCTTGTGATCGTCGACTTAAGGCGACTTATGGATTGCCATGTGCCTGTCAACTGCAATCGTATGACAGAAAAAGTAACATCATTTTTTTAGACTTATTATTATTTTTTTAGGATATAATAGTCAAATTTATAAATGTTCGAAGCGTTTTGTAGACGACTTGTGTTGTCTGGTTCGTACAAAAACAGAAGAAACTCTGCCGAAATTTTTATAAAAATCCAAAATTTTTGTAGATTATTGATTGTTGTTGTGATTGAATATATATATTAGGTATACAAGTGTCACTGGCTGATATCGACGTCTTCTGGACATGACTTGACTATTTGCTAGAAGTAGCTGAGAATCCCGAGTATGACTTTCATCAGGAAATGAATGCATTCACTGAGCAACTAAGGTCGCAACCGCCGCAAGTGAAAAAAAGCATGTTGTAGAAGATGAAGGAAGTGTTGAATCCGATAATGACTAAACATAAACCTCCTGAGGTACAAACTGATACTCAGGGGCGGCCAACAACAAGTGAAAAGCAAAAAAAGGAAGATAAGGCCTGCGGTTAGTATTATTATTAATTTGATTATTATTATTATTATTGTTGTTGTTGTTGTTGTTATTGTTATATAAAATTTTCAACGTAGGGAAAAAAACCGTTTAGAAGAGGTAAACAATCGAAGACAAATCGATTGTTTACGATAAACATTTTTCACTGTTGGTAGGGGAGAGGTACAAACTACTGATTTACACATTCATACATGCATACATAATTATACACATATTAAATCTCACTGTTTGACGGTCACGGGTACAAACTCGAGATCGACAAGTTTAAGAAATGACTTCCATCTCAATATCATGAATACATTACAGACATTCGAAATCTCCGTGGAGACGGTCACTATGGGTTTCGATCCGTAGCTGTGTGTTTAGGGTGGGAAGAGGATATGTGGCACTTCATCCGCACATAGCTTAAGGAGGAGATGGACGATAACGCAGACCGGTGGTGGCCATTTTAAACAATGTAGATCACAGTTGTTACGAGAGAAATATACACATCATTAGATTGGCATGGAGTGGGACCAGCGACGGATCAGCATTGGATGCAGATGCCCTCCACACGATTGCTGATTAATCAGAAATTAAGGTGGTTGTTCAATTTCTATCTCCGCATGATCTCAGTGAGACTCACTTCCCTATGTTCGATGGTCCACGCAACATTGAAGACCATGCGTTAATATTGTTTGCTTTGTTAACAAAGATCATTACATCAAGATTGAGTTAGCAGAAGGCGCCCTAATGCCAAACTGAATAGGACATGGCGTGAGTTTTGATCTGAAGAGGTAAGTGAGTGGGAGACGATATATGACGACCGTATACAAAGCATTGATGTTCCATCACCTCAATACTTCGACTTAACTTAGCTTATCTTATGTTACTGTTTTTATCTGGTATACTAAAATATTTAACGGAAAAAATTGTTGTGTATGCTAAATTTATGATTATGAGAAGAATTTACTTTTTATTTCTTATAAAAAACATAAATATAAGCTTTGAATACATAAAACGCGCTAAAAAACAAAAAAAAAAGTTTACAAGGGTCGTGGAGGCCACAATGGGCCGTGGAGGCCAAACAAATGGAAAAAGACGGGCCGTGGAGGCCTCCATGGTCCGTTCTCCAAAGCACACAACGGCCCAGTTTTGGCCTCCATGGCCCGTCAAGAAATTAATTTAAAAAAAATAAAAACAAAACCATGGACCGTTGAGGCTCCACGCTCCGTCCTCCAAACCATTCCACGGCCCGTTGTGGCCTCGATGGCCCGTAAAGAAACAAATCTTCCAAGGGAAGCTTCCTTTAATAATTAATTTAAAAAAAAATAAAAAAAACCAACGGCCCGTCGAGCCCTCCACGGGCAGTGGAGAAAACCAGAAATCACAAAAGGGGCGGGTTGTTAAATTTTTTCATTTCACTCTTCTCCCTCTCTCTCTAACTGTCTCTTTCTCTCTCTCTCGCCACCATCAACAACCACCACCATCCACCATCAACAACCTCCACCATCTCCACCATCAACAACCTCCACCGTCTCCACCGTCTCCTCCTCCTCACGATAGTCTCGGCCACCGTGCTCCTCCTCCTTTTCATATCAGGTATTATTATTATTATTGTTATTATTATTATTATTGTTACTAATAGGGTTTTTTTGTTTTTTTTGTGTGGTGGTGATGGGGTAGTGGTGTGGTTGGGTGGGGTGAGGGAGGTGGTGGTGGGCAGTGGTGGTGGGCTGTGGTGGTGGTGGTGGTGCAGTGGTGGTGGGTCTGTGGTGGTGGGGCAGTGGTGGTGGGCTGTGTGGTGGTGGGTTGGTTGTGGTGGTGGTTCGTTTAGGTCGTTTACGTTTAGGCGCGCCCACATTTAGGCCCGCCTGTATGTTTACGCGCGCGCCTTTATTTATGTTAAACGTAAAGGCGCGCCTAAAGCCTAAACATAAAGGTGCGCCTTTATGTTAAACATAAAGGTAACATAAAGGCGCGCCTAAACATAAGGTTGGTATTTAGTTCGTTTAGTTCGTTTATTATTATTGTTTTGGGATTTTTTAGACGACTTGTGTTGTCTGGTTAGTACAAAAACAGAGGAAACTCTGCCGAAATTTTTGTTGTGATAATGATCTTTTGTTTTGTTTTGCAGATATGGCACCTAAAAGGAAGCGCGCTCCCCAGCCTGAAGATGGGGATCCTTTTACGTTGGATGAGATGACCGACTGGTATATAGGTCCCACCACGATCCTCATGAGGTCGCCCTGTGGGACAAGATGGAGTCGCATCCTGTACACCATCGCACGGCATTGACTGGGCTTGCACTTCAGGCCATCGGTGCGGCGGATAGGTTTTTGGAGGGGATCCCACCGACAGCCCTTGGGGCGGATGTTTGCTGACCTCCACCAGGATGTGCATCGGCCGCTTACGATCGAGTTCATCTCCACATTTTGCTATACGCCGCTCCCAGCCGGTGCGGATCCCGATGCTGATCAGGATCCTGAGATACGGTTCAGGATGTTTGGAGACTTCTAAACGTATTCGATGGACGATTTGGCTACGAGGTGTTTAGGGTGATACACAGAGGACGAGCTCGTCCAGGATATGTACGTTGCAGGCTTGACCACTTTGCCTGACGACATGCTGATGGTGTGGTGGCCCACTATCGGTGGTGCAGCGTATGCGGCGGAGGCCGAGAGGTATTATTATTATTTTCAAGTTTTAGCTTCATTATTATTATTGTTGTTGTTGTTGTTGTTGTTTAGTTCGTTTAGTTGTTTAGTTCGTTTATTATTATCGTTATTTTAGATGACTGTGTTGTCTGGTTCGTACAAAAACAGAGGAAACTCTGCCAAAAATTTTATAATGTTATTATTATCCTGTGCAGGGCCAGCAACATCAGGGATCCTCTGATATCGTTACCTATACCGTGTGATTACCTAGTCTATTTGCGGGGCGGTGTATGTGTAACGAAAGGTCAATCAGATCGACCTTTTCTATTTGTATTGCATCCTCAGGGGAGGCCAGTTGCGCTGCACAAGTGCTTTGCTGAGTACGTTGCTGGCTACCCTCTTAGGCATTCAGCGGGGGGTATTCCGATTGGGGGGTTGGTCACCCGCCATAGCATTGCGTGTAATGCCCAACCGACTTGTGGATCCATATTGAGGACCAGAGATTACCGCTTCCGATGTTGCCCAGGTATGATTATTATTTATTTATTACTGATTATTATTTAATATTATTATTATTGTTGTACGTTTCACGCGGCTAAATATTAAGACTATGCAGCAGATGAAGGTGGCGAGCAAAGTGCCGGGCAGCCGGGCAGCCGTCCCCGCATATTTCCAGAGCGCTTTTGGTACAGCTGGCGACCGTTGGCGAGCATTTTGTACCCACAGCCGCTGTTACGTATTGAGTGGCCGCGTGCCGAGGAGGTTCAGATGCCACACGTTGGCGACGGCGATCCACCGGAGGATGTAGTGATGCCAGAGGTCGCTGTAACGTTCGGCAAAATTAAGGTAAATCCGTACGCAATTAATATATGTATTTAACTGTTCTAAGCAAGAATTAATATCAACTAAGTATACTTGAGTATTCGGAAAAATAGCATAGTCCAATAGATGGCATAGGAATGCCTTATTTTAATTCGAAATGCGAAAACGATCCCGAATGCCGGGATATAAAATAAAAGGGTATTTTTTTTATGAAATATAAGTGTTTTGGAACCCCAAAACAATAAATGAAAACTCCGAATTAAAATCTCCCGGTAGTGAATAAAGTTCGCGTATCGCACACCGATGCGCGTAAAATATATAATTTTCACCCTGTAAGAGCCTAAATAACTTACCAATACTTAAACTAGGCTATGTTTAACGGTAATTGAAAGCTAATTATATGTCCAGAATGGCTCGTAATAAGAACAGCGTAAAAACCCGAAAGGCCCTAACCGAATCAATTGAAATCTAACTAAATATTTCAAGATATTTTAGCACATCAAGTGGTCCCCCCAAGCCACCTTCGGCAGCTTTTGTTTGGTGGCTATAGCCACCCAAATGTTGTCTTCATTTACCTCACCACAAAGCAAAAAAAAGAGCAACCTCTTTCCCTTCCTCAAAATTTCTACGGCCATCATCTTGTTCCTTAATATTATTTTTTTTTTCAAACAAATCACCTTATAGATCATTTCCATTTAAACCATTGCAAGTGTGTTCAAGTGCTAGGAGCTTAACCTTAGAAGACACACTTAAACCCCATCATATTCTTGTGTTTTTGTGACTTCCCTAGCCTTGTGCTAGTAGTAAGTTTCTTAAAACTTATCTTGTTCAAGTTTTATTTATTTATATGCTTGACTTGCAAGTTGTTTTTGGGGGTACTTTTAACCAAAATCTTTAACAAGGTTTGGTGTGTTTTCTAAAAATGAAATGAAATGCTTACAAATATGTTCACAAACATAAGTTTTAGGATGGTTGGTGATGTTATTTTGTTACAAAAATATTGTATGTTCTAGTATTTTTAGAAGTTGTTTTGAATGAAAAACATAAACTAACACCTAAGACACCTAAAAATGGTTTTGATCATTATATTACGACTAATGGAACCACTTGAACATGAAATAATTGTAACAAAATGCAATGAATCTAAAATCACAAAATAAAATTCTAGACTTTATTAAAAATACAAGTATGAACAAATGGACTCCAAGACTTAAATCAAACATGTTAGTAGGCTTAAAATGACCATATGAGACTAATAAAAGTGTTGGATGGTGAAAAGAACACTTATTGTAAATTTGAGATGTTAAAGTTTACTAGTATTAGTAGAAATTGTCATTTTAATAAGTCTTGGGAATGATATGTGACTTTTGTAAAAGTTAAGGTTTGGAAAATAACTTTGAAAGTCCATGGGTGTAAAAATGTGATTTTGGAAACTTCATGTTGAAAAATGTAATTTTTGGAAAGTAAAGGTTAATAATGAAAAACTAGAATCCAAAAGGGTGTGTTTTTGTAAAGTAAAGAAACTTATACAAAATACTTTATTTTGTGAAGATGATATTTTTATAAAAAGTGTTTTATAAAAATA
>JAUTDX010006046.1:0-56864 GCA_030844895.1 Ambrosia x helenae
GTAGCACCTCTAACGCCCTCATATAGATCAATATGAAGCATACTAGGGTCTTTTTTTACTTTTTTGTTTTTTATTTATATTGGTTTTTAAATAACTAAAATACTAAATAAACATAAAAAATCCAAAAATTAACAAAAACAAATTAGTTATATTCATTCCAATATTATTTTAAAAAATTACAACTTTTTGTTACCAATATTATTTTATAAAAATTATTTATTTTGTTTGGTTTTGTTTTGGATGGTTTTTAAGATGTTTGTTTTGTTTTGTTTTGTTTTGTTTGTTTTTGTTTCGAATGTATTAAAATACAACGATTAATCGATTTAAAAAAAACACTTTTTCAAATAATATTGGTTTTTTTTTTTGTTAAAATAATATTGGTTTTTTTTTTTGTATTTTCATTTTTTGTTTTAAATAATTAAAAATACTAAATTAAACTTAAAAAATCCAAATATTAACAAAATTTTAGTTATATTCATTCCAAATAAAAGTAATAATTTTTATAAAATAATACTGGTAAAAAAAATTGTAATTTTGTTAAAATAATATTGGAATGAATTATAACTAAAGTTTTGGTAATATTTGGATCTTTTTAAGTTAATTTAGTATTTTTAACTATTTAAAAACAAAAAAATGAAAATACAAAAAAAAACCATAATATGTCTCATATTGATCTATATGAGGCATATTGGCTGTGAGATGCCTCATATTGACCAATATGAGGCATATCAACACGAAGTTTCAGGTCTAACATTCCCTTAAAGTTTGTATGCAGCTTTTTAACCTAAGTATGCCTCATAGAGATCAATACGAGATATACTTGGGTGTGGATTTAGATTTTAAGGGTGTCTAAATAGATGAGACCAATTTATTTAGCATTAAATACAACTATTAAACGGAGCATTCTTAATGGTTTAACTTTATTCTTTTTCTTCCTACAAGAAATTTTCTTTTCGTTTAAACTCTTCATTATATATACACAAACAATATATATGTTTGAGAATTTTTTTTCAGTTGTTATACCAAGTGCCGACACCCTACAAGTATCATAACTAAGTGAATTGATACCGATCAAATTCCCACGTCATGGAGAAATTTTACTAGTTTTATTTAATCTATAAAAATTAAAATCACTAAAAATACATATATTTATTTAATTTATAAAATCACTAACACACATATGTGTCGGTGATCTAAATAGAAACCTCCCATTTTCTCCTCAAATTGCTTCTGGTTTCCCACCGTATCTCTTCAATTCTACACACAATATATATAGTGTGTGTATATACATATACATATATAGAGAGAAAGAGAGTTAAAGAAGAGGAGCAGATGGCATTGGACAGGAATGGATCATGCAAGCCAAGCATAGTAAAAGTTGGAATAACATTTCTAGGATTATGTCTATTGGGTTATTTAGTGGGCCCACCTTTATACTGGCATCTTCTTGAAGCCATCAGCCGTTCATCTGCAGCCGTCTCCTGCCCTGTCTGTAACTGTGACTGTGACTCTCAGCCCCTTCTCTCCATTCCTCAAGGTTCTTATATTATTATTATTATTTTATTTTATCTTTTTTGGGTATTGGGTATCACTAGTTATTGGTTAGACTTAGATCTATATGTTTAATTTAGAATTATTGTTTGAAAATAGTTTATCTTGATACCCTTTTGCCCATAGTAGCTAGATCTTACACTATAGTTGTAACTTTTAGTGTTGTTAATATTGGGACTAGTCCGTGATTAATCGCTAGTCGGCTTTTCACTGTTTAGTTTTTTTGTTAATCGGTAGTCGGCCTAGTGGCCACTATTCTGGCTAAACCCTGTAAATTCTAGCGATTAATCCCATTTATTGAAAACAAATGGGTCGAGGAGTTATAAATCTGTCTACTTAAAATATTTACCTGTAAAGATGTGTGTGTGTGTAAAACTGAATATTACATATAAAAATCCTCGGTACCCACCGGCAACTAGCGCCCAGTGTTCTTTACAACAATATATATTATATAACTTTTTTTAACAAGGATCTATGCTCCTTACCTTTAAAGATTATATGACTGACAAGTGACAATATCTGTATATAGTTGCATGTCATTCAACTCATTCATTCTAAATTTGTAAAATATTGACCTTAGTTTTGAGGGGGTGTTTGGGAATCAGTAAAACAACTCATTTCATTATTTATGGGAAAATTTTAACCTTTTTTTGTTCAAGATTGTTCTGAATAAGAATGGTTTGACAACCGACACAAGAATTATGTTTACTTGCTCTTTAAAGATTATATGACTGACAGTATATTGTATTGTTTTTATGTATATAAGCATGTGATTGGATTCATTTGTATGTAAATTTGTTGGGTACTGAACTACAGATCTTAGTTATGGGAGTGTTTGCGAATCTTGGTTTGTGTATTTGATTATTCGTGAGTGAAATAAGGAGGCTTCGAAACACGTCTTAACAAAAGGCAATACGTATAAGCTGTGTTGGGGACTTGGGGGTTTTGGAATCGCTTTTTGTTTGAGTGGTTGAATGAAGAAAAGCTATTATGCATAGTGTGCCGCAACCCCTTAAGTATCACAAATAGAATATATAGTTTTAGCCTGCATTATGTTTGTTATTAGATATAAACTGATCCACTGGATTCTAGATAATCTTGTTACAGCTTTAGTGAAATCTGTTAACTGCATCATGTACCAAATGTGAGGACCAGTATAACAATGTTGTGGTAACGTTAGTTTTTTCAACTTGCCATTAATAATTAGACATGTAATACTGATAATTGGTTTATTTTTATTGCAGCGCTAAGCAATGGTTCTCTCACAGGTTAGTATCACTAACAGGGAATAGATATTTCTTTCATTTATATATTTGGACTATAGGAGTATGGGGGTCCCGATCAAACAGGGTCGGATGGGGTTGACCCGTCAACACGTTGTATGATGTAGTTTATATTAACTAACACGGTAAATGATAAAAAAAAAAACATTTTAGCAAAAATTTTTGCGACTTTTAACTCATTTGACCCACTTGAATTAAGTTTTTAACTTTGACCCAAAAACTGTTCGGATATGTGATTTATTCTCTGTAGCTGTTTTTGTATAAAAACACAAATAGGGTCAACCTAGATTTTATATATTCACTATGGACGAAAAAAAGCTTGATGTTGGCACCATGACCTAGTGGTATAGTGTTTATCCCTTAAAACTGGTGTGGGTTTATATCCTTGCAGGTGCAGGTTTTGCGGTATTTTGATGTAAAAGTTTTTTTTTATAAAAAGATGATTTTGACATCCATATATCGCTTAGAACGTAAAAATCAATGATAGTTTTAGGCTGATATGAACTAGAAGTCTAGAAGTGGTAAGTTTGACCCATGTACTTATGAACGAGTCAATTTGGCCGAGTTTTTATGTCAAACGAGTCAAATGATAAAGGGGGGGGGGGGGGTACAAGGTAAAAGGGTCAAACGTTTTTAAATTTACCCAAGTCTATTTATAACCTTCTAAACGGTTTTTATTCAAAGGTTTGGATATTTTAATAATATTGTAATGTGTTAATTATTGGACAAAAAAAAATGTTTTGTATTAACCCAACTCTGCCCGTTTTGACCCGCACCCAATATGTTAATTTTATGCACAATAGTTCTAACTGCTTATTAAATCTCGAGCAGATTGTGCAAAACACGTTCCTGAAGTGAACGGAGAAACAGAAAAGAATTTCGCAGAGCTTTTATCTGAAGAAGTAAAGCTACGTGAAGCGGAAGCTTTAGAAAGCCAACAACGTGCTGACATGGCACTTCTTGAGGCGAAGAAGCTGACATCACAGTACCAGAAAGAAGCTGACAAGTGTAACTCAGGTATGGAAACTTGTGAAGAAGCGCGTGAAAAGGCCGAAGAAGCTCTAATTGCACAGAAAAAACTAAGTGAAATTGTGGGAAACGAGGGCCCGACAACGAGGGTGGAAAGATGCCCGCAATAAGGCGGTAAACGCAGCCTGAAATTAGGTGTGTGAATGCCACAAATGCATAGTGATTTTTGAGTTTTGATGTTTGCTGAGATCAAGTTCTCGTATTATATATAACTATTTTGATAGCTATAACTTGAAATCTACTGTTGTTCCAATGATGAAACTGTAATATTAGAATGTTTTTATTGTTTTAGTGGGGGGTTTTTTTTTTTTTTTTTTTTGTGAAAGAGTAAGCTAAATGTTATTTGTATGCTATGTTGTAGTTGCACAAGTATGATTCCTATTTGTTATATCATTTAGTTTTGTACCATGACTTTTAGTGTTTTTTAGGCTCATCCATATGCACTAGTGGGGAAGTCGAAACGGGTTCGGGTCTAACTAGGTACTTTTTTTTTGTCGTAAGACATGTTGAGTGGGTTGACCCGCAAATACTTTTGTCCATTTTTTTATTAATTTAATAAAAAGTTATAAAATATTATTAGCGTGTTGTATCATTAGAATAATCTGATTGTGAGACCTGTTTATGAAATTTAATTTAAACTATTTGACTTGTTATAGATTATGATGTGTTAAATCTAGGGCCGGTAATTCTTGATACAAAAATAATCAAGTTTTGTGTTGTTTCTAAACCCATTTGATAAGTATGTTATGTTCGGTTGACATGTTTAACTCATTTCAATAAATTGGTCAACCCAAGCACGCCCCATTTGTGTTGAGTAGTTTAACTTGTTTAATATGAGCCCTTTAAATTAGAATAAAAAAATTATTTTTTATAAAGTTAATCCATTTACAACCCGTTTGCCTCGTTAATAAATGGGTCATGTTTGGGGTACACGCTTGTAAGTATACTTGACTTTCTTGGTACAAATAAATATACAAGTCATATCACGTTATCACTTATTCATAAAAATTCACGGTAAACCACCACCAAATGATGTTTTTATTCAAAAAAACGTTAAATACATTATACACATAAAACTGCTAACAACTACTTTTAATGGTCTCGATTTCTTCCAACGATCTTTGATAACTCATGGTGTTGGTTTATCAACGGCTGTAAACGAAGCATTAGTTATTGCAACCGAATCATATCTCATAAACATATGTGCAAGAAACAACGAAGTAGTAAGGGTAACATAGTCTTTCGCCGCACATTGTTTGTTCGACCCACTCGTCATCCAGTTTGCGGCCCATTTGACCAGTACAATAAGTCAACAGCTTTTTACCCTTTTCACCCGTAAACCGATCCGGAACAAACGTTTGGGTCATCAAAAACCTTTGGATCTCATCACTAAAGGTTGGAACCCACAAAGTAACTCGCCTTTTTTATTTTAAAAACCGAGTCATGAGAACTCAACTCAAAGTCCTTCCGAGCCCGCCCATACTGTAATGGCACAGGCGGGTCAGTCTAAGTGTCTCATAAACAAAGGACTGAACCAACTCCATTTCTTGAACGGACCTTAAGCTCAAACCTGACCCGGCGGCTTTCTCTCTTACTTCTTTTCGTAACTTTTCTTGAACCCCGGTTTCATCTGACGCTAATGCCGATAATAAACTAGGGAAAAGGAGTGAAAACCCGCCAAACGCGTTGAACCCGACAATGAAAAGGAGATTGTGGATCGCATCTTCTTTACTGAGTTTGAACTCGGTTTGAGCTCGTGAAATTACTTCTTTGCCCTCGTTTTCTATGAACTCGTATAATTTGTTATAGTCCGCGACTCACTAAGAAGTAAGGGTAAGGAAAGGAATGCAGGAATATTTCCACCAAGGGTTGGAAGACAGTTATCGGGACAATGGGTAGGAGCTGAAGCGCGAGCCAGCGATCCATACGGACGTAACCTTTGTCCGCTATGTCCGGTGAGTTAGCGGGGTCCGCACCTGCAATGCATATGGATGCGAAGGCAAAGATGAACTTTTGAATGGGTACGAGGTAGCTAACTGGTCCGGAGTCGAGTTTGGACTCGATGGTGTCCCACATTGTGTCTAGTAAGGTGGTTAGGGTTGGGACCCAAATGGTTGAGCTTCGTTTGAGTGTGTCCATTGCAAAGTTCTTGAGCTGCCAATTTAAACAACCAAGTTAAACCATAATCCATAATCACAAAATAAAACTGTAGAGTTCAACTTTATTCAATTTATAAGTAAAATGTCTGCTTTAAAACAATATAAAATTTTCATGTGAATACAAATAAGTTCCAGCACCGAAACAATCATTTCAAATCAAATATTTACATTCGAATTCCTATATCATCCTATTTCTTGCGATTTAAGAAAAGTATTAAGGTCTAATTAATTTTACACTTCATCATGTTCCCTAAAATATAAAATAATATTTTTTATTTTTTATTTTATTTTTGTTGAATGGTTACAAGACTACTGCCTATAGTGGGTGTGTGGTTAGGGGTGTGGGGGTGCCAACTCATTCAAATGGTCGTTCCACAACAAGGAGACAGGCCAATAAGTTTAAATGTTTTTCTACTTAACCAATTAAAATACTATCATATTGACTCACTTTATTTTACACTCAATTCACCATCACCCTTTTATGGGGTGTTTTGAATACTTATGGTTTTTTAACGGCAAATATTACATTACACCAATAATTCTAATTACAACATCCTTGTCAAGGATTGAACTTTGGACTTCCCCTCTAAGAAGCAAATGACTCTACCAAATGGGTTAGCCCTACATTGGCGAATACCTTCTGCTAACGTGGCCTTAGGTGTTATCTAGTAGGCAACACTTTTCATTCACATTCACACCATCATAATAACGGATAGCTTAAGTGGAAGAATGAAAAATAACAAAAACAAAAGAATAACAAAGTATTATTCGAATAGTTACATGGAATCGATTTCGATAGTCCCATTTTTATTCTAGGAGAGTGACGAGATAGTCATTTTTAATATTTAAAAAATAGTTCAAAAAAGGACGATCTTCAATTCAATAACGCGTTTATATTATCACCATGTTATTCAGTTGATACTTGTCTTGTCTCTATATGAGATGAGTTGCGCCCAGTAATTTTTTTTAATGACCAACAAATCAATCCTGATATTTACGAAGTACTTACTTGGCAAAGGAGTACTCCGAGAGCAACCCGGTTTCACCAATAATTTTACACCAGTTTCCGGAGAAAACCCGCCGCCCAAAGGCCCACTGCGGTAAAACCAACCCACCAACAGCATTTTGGCGCCGGCAGGACTCGAACTCCTCATCTCCCATAAAAAAACCGAGGGTACCACTCCACCATAAGGGGATTGGCGGGCCCACATAATTACCTTTAGAAAATATCACTTTGATAATATCAAAGCCTATACAATTCGATAACACGTATTTATTCATATCACTGTGTTATTCACTTGGAAGATAAGAGGAGCTCGACCCACAAAATTATCTTAAAAAACATCCCTCTAATAGTATCAAGCCATCTAATATAATCAAACCTAAATCTTCATGTGAATACAATATAATTCCCGACACAATCTTTGTTATCATTACACGATTGTTCATTTGTTGTGTTACCTAACTTTGACATCCACATCTATATAATTGATGTCCACGTGCTTAATTAACTAACATGTTGTAAGTTACCCATGACTTAGTGGTCTAATGGTATGATGTTTGTCCCTGTAGTATGAGTTTAAATATTTTTAATTTTAAGATTAAATGGTATTAAAGTGTAAAAAGCTATTGTTCAAAATAACTAATATGTTGCAACATGTAATAACGCACTTTACTCTTAATCAATGGAATTGTGATAAATCATGAAGAGCCGAGCTCGAGCTTAGTCGGGCTTGGCTCGGCTCGTTTACACCCCTACTGTTTACTAAGGGTGTTTAAAATAAGGCAAGGCGGTCAGTTTGACTGATTTGAGTTCCAAACAAATCCACGATTTGAAATTTTAAAGGTTCGGCCTGGTTTGAAACTTGGAACTAGGGGTGTATAACAAATAGAATTTTGAAGTGCTTTCGATTCCAGTTCGAATTAGATTCGGAACACCTATTCGAATACGATCCAAATTCAAGTGGATTTGATTCAGAATTTTTTTTTTTTCAGTCTTTAAAACTAATTTTTATTACACATAACCGTGAAAAATTACATCAAGATAGCGGGCAGACGGGCAACAAGTTGCGCCGCCAACACTTTCAGATTATTTAAAAAAAAGATATATTTCAATTAAAAACTTATGATATAAAAATTTATAATCAAAAATTCCAATTCGAATGAATAAAACTTTTATGGTTAATTGGTGTGGTAGTTTGAAATTATAATTCTATAAATTACATTTTCTGATGTATTTATCCAAAAAAAAAAGTAAAAATCTAGGAATTATCGTTAGAAAAGTAAACTTATTAATTAGGTACTTATACATATTTAATAGAAAAAAAAAATATATATATTAATGACTTCTTTGGTTAGACAAACATGAAAATGTTAAGTAGTATGCCATTAGATTTTTTTTGGAGAGTAGTGTTTCAGCGGTAAATCCTGTGTAGCAAAGCGACCACTGCCCAGGATCGAATCTCATAGCACCACACGGGTTTCCTTTCAAACCCAAGCGGTTATTTTTTTGGTGGAGCGTGAGATTCGAACCTGAGACCAAACCGGGCAGGAACCCTCCAAGGAGGTAAACCTTCCCACCTCAAACCAGCTGGGCTGGAGATCATTGGCTAGTATGCCATTAGATATTTTGCAGTAGTCAACATAGTACGCTATTTTAACATTTCTTTTTCTTTTTTTTTGAACTGCCTATTGTTACATTGTTAATCATACTTTTCCAACCAAACGTACAAACTATTAACGATCGAACACATACAGTTTCGATCGTATTGTTAGAACAAATCCAAATGAAACAAGCAGTCGAATCAAAAACCGACTCGATAACAATTAAAACCGAACCATACCTGTTCATGTTGAGGTTCAGACGTATCAAGATAGGCACAAACACGCCTATCACCCGTAAATCTAGTGCTAGGCATCCAGTCACCAACGAGTATGTTCTTTTTTTCGACTAGTTCCATATCGAACATATGAGCGAATGATTTGCAATCCAAACCGCAACAACGTTAGGATTCGCAACAAAAAAAGGGAAGCTAGGTGGAACATTGGTCCGAAAGACAGTGCTCTTGTTTTTTCTCTATGCGTTTTCTAAAAAATGTTTCGGGTCCTTGAACCACGAGTAGTTAAGGCGGTCGGTAAAGGGTCCCAACAGGGGTAATCCGTAGCTGCCGGGGATTTCGCGGACCGGCAACGACGTGTTCAACGGTGGAGAAGAGGAGGAAGTAATGTTGTTGTTGGACATGTTTGGTTTTTTTGGTGGAAGATGTGGTTGAAGTTTTTGAGGTTAATAATGTGTTGTAGAGTTGAAAAGGAAATAGATAGATAGATACATAGCGTGTACTAGAGAAATGAATTTAAGGACAACTAATGTTATATGTAACGTGGTCCATATATAGGGGTGGGGCTACATTATTATTGTTATTAGGGCATGTGTAGTGGCCCGTTTTCGAGCGTTTTGTTACCCTATAGCGTCGGGGAACACCGCCCCCCGGGCGCTATAGGGCGTTATAAACGAAAGGCGCCATATCTATAACAGGCGTTTTGGAATTGAGTTTGCCTTGATTTGTGTATTTGGCCGTTGTCAAACGGTTCTTTTCTTTATTTATTATTTTTTATTATTTTACAAACTCTCTTATATATATATACACACATACAACATACACAAACAACGCAAACACATACACTTTTTCTACCAAACAAACCTAAACACAAACCAAAAACAAACCAATGGCAGGGTGGACTAATCAAGATCAACTCGAGTTGGTGAGGGCGTGGATCAACACTAAGGAGAACCCGCCAAACAATAGGGGGCATTTTTAGCGCAATGTATTGGAGGAGTTCAACCGAATTACCGAAACGAACAACCGTACCGTCGATCAGATCGCCAGTAAGTGGTCTGCCATACAAAATAACTGTAGGAGATGCACACAGTCTATGAAGCGACGATGCAGATGCACCCTGGCATTAGCGAACAGATGACAATTCAACTGACACACGACGCTTATCGTCAACGCTACGACAGCGACTTCAACATCACCATCTTTTGTCCTTGTCTATGATGCGTTTTTATTTTGTTTAATGTTTAAGGTTTTGGTGTTTTAAATAATGTGTAATGTTTAATATTATGTTTTATGTTTAGTGTTTTATTTGTAATGTTTAAGGTTTTAATGTTTAATGTTTTATTTGTTTTTGTGTCTAATGTTAGTTTATGTAAACAGATTACATAATGTTTTAAATTTAAACCATTACATTAACACATAAACACATAAAAATACAATCCTAAATTACTTATTACAAACAGAGTTCCTAATCCTAAACTACTTATTAAAACATTACATAAACACATAATATAAAACCTAAACCTCTCACTATGGAGAGTAATTGTCCCAGTCCTCGAGTGTGTAGTACGGGGGGACACGGAACGATCACTATCGCGACCATCGAATCTCGCATCCTAACGGATCCAGCAGTACTCATGAGGAGGGGAATAATTGTAGAAGCGTTCCTCTTCCATCTCTTCCCTAAGTGCTTCCAAGTCCTCCTCGGTTGGCTCCCCTCGGTGACCGCGGGGGGGGGGGGGGGGGGTAGTCTGGTGGTGGGGGTGGGGGTAGTCTGGTGGTAGGGGTGGGGATAGTCTGGTGGTAGGGGTGGGGTACTGCCGGAGATTAGACGGTCCGGTAGCTCCTAGTGCAAAACCGCCACCCATATTATTCATTGCTTTGAGGAGGAGGATGAGGAGTTGTGACTGAGAATGAGTTTTGGTGTTGTATTTATAGGGTTAGAAATATGACCGTTTGGGGGGAAAACGTTTGAAATTCAAACTTTGAAATTTAAACGTTTGGGGGGAAAATTTGAAATTCAAAACGTTTGAAATAGGGGGGAAACCGTTTGAAATTCAAACGGTTTGGAACAGTAACCGTTTGAAAATCAAATGTTTGAATATATATATATTTTTTATTTTTTTAATAAATATTATTTTTTAATATTAAATATTTTTTATTATTATTTTATTAATTTAATAAACTTTCAGTTTAAATTATTATTATTATTATTATTATTATTATTATTATTATTATTATTATTATTTAAATAAGAAAAGAATAATTAACCAATGATTACCCAATTATTTATAAAGCCTCATAACCCCCTTTCCACTACACACCCTCTTTTTTCATAAAGCCCCTTAACCCCCCCTTCTATTACTTTTTAATATTTTAATACCCATAACGCCCTATAACCCCCCCCCCCCCCCCCCCCCACTACACATGAACTTAAATGCAAGGTAAAGGAGTAAAGGGCGCCTTCACGTTTGACTATTCATAGCTTGTCCTACGGACCTTACGGCTCTTTCATATACTTGGGATAGTCATTATCTGCAACCATGTTACCATGTCCACAAACGATGTAAGATATAGGTTTTGTCCCGAGAGGTTTTGACTTGTCCCCGAGAATTCAAGAAACATTTTGGATTTGGAGTAAAAAAAATGGACCCTATAATCTATAAAAAAATGGAGTTGGTTCAACAATAACTTTGTAATGAGTTTTGAATGTTTGGTCGTTTTTATTTAACTGTTTAACAATTTGAGTAGTTGTGCGTGTTCTTGTTTAGGTTTAAAATTGTACTTAGGTTTAATTGTTTTAACTAGTTGGTCCTTATATTATTTGGGTTTAAAAGTACGAAATTTAAAAAATATATATATTATACTTTTTTTTTAAATACGGGCTCTCGGGTAGATGATGCAAGCTATCACCCACCCAGGCCTCCCGCAAAGCCGTTCCTAGCTATTTTCCATAAATAAAAACTTTATAGGTTTATGTAGTAGAGATAAAAATACTATTTTGACTGTGTTTATGTTTAGAAGGGTAATAACCAAACCTAATGTCCTAATCCAATAACATGCCCATACAACAATCACAGTGTTACAACATTATCATGTTAAACACGCTATAACAAGATATATAGCATGACAAAGTAATATTCCAATCTTAAATTCTTGTTAAACCAAAACTACACACAGTGTAATTTGTTTTTCATGTTTAACCAACGATGATTACGCGGGTAGGTTTATTGTGAGCTCATCCAAGTCGTCACATCCAATGATGCTCAAACCGTGCTCGTTAGCCAAATGCAACACGCAGATGAAACACAAATGTGGGGAGATGATATCAACAGATGCAGCGGCCGGTTTCTTTTATCGGTTGGGAAAGATTTTAGTAAGTGCTTAAATGACAATGTCTTTGTTTCCTGCATAGAACACATAGATTAATGATGTTAGTTGTACCCCCATTAATCTTTTTTGGAATTGTCAGTTAACTGGTTTATTCCTAACACGACCCCAATCACAACACAAAAATAATCAAATTTTTGCTTGTCGTTTCTGTTTAATAAACATGCTGTGTTCAAACTGACATGATTAATTAAACAAGCCGTGCTATGGCTAACGCTACCCTTTTAAGTATCAACCTAACTAATTAGACAGATCGGCCCGTCAACCTGTTTATAATTAGAATAAAAAATAGAACAGTTACTTTGTGATCAACCTGCCAGCTTGTATAACCCATTTACAACTCATCAACCCGTTTAGATAGATGGCTTATACATGTTGTGTCCGGGTTCATCAACTAAACCTGACACGATTGTCACTACCCCTACATGATTAGGCTTAAAATTAGACAATTATTATATAACACATCCTCAAAAGTTTATAGGTTTCACAAAAACATATTTACCATGTTTTTTAACCGCAGCAGATTACCATATGTTTACTACTAAAATATCATGTTTACCCATTCCAATGAAAACAATGTTATTAATGTTGAATTATTGAACTTCAGATTAATAGTCTCTTTAGTGAAACAATGTCACAAGTAACAAATTGTATTTTATTTACCAGAGTGGTTAAATATAAGTATGTGGCATGTCAAGTATTTTTAAAAGAGCAAATATGATATGAGATTTATAAAAATAGTTTTTCAATTCTAAAGCGATAACAAGATATATATGTAATTGTGAAGAGATAGAAAACAGAGCTCACAGGTGTTTCTTGCATAGATGACCAAAGAGTCTCTTTTAGTGCCTGAACATCAACTTGTTTAGATGTTTTGTCATACTCAACTTCAATCTTATTTACCTGTTTTGCATATTATGTAAACAAAATATTAGTGTCCTGATAGCAAAACAGCAATTACGACCCGAAATTATTATCCGTTTGTTTAACCTGGTCAAAGATAGTCATATGGGTCGGTTTGACTTGGGTCGATCATATCAACCGGATGCCCATGTTAGTAGTTGAAATGAATCCATGCAGAATTGTTCAACACCCCCACGTTCACCACCTTTTTAAAGTTATTTACATTATTTGTTGTAGTTTTTTTATGCTTTTGTCATTTGTACCTTATGGATATTAGTTGGTACTTTAGCATTACTTGTTTCCTAGAGTTTAGGAGGTGACGTAGGGTAGTTTCACTAGTTTCTTTTCCATTTTCTATATGTATTGTATCCTTTCATTAATGAACGATCAGTGAGTTTTGAATGAAGAAAAAAACTGTGTTAGTTTTTCTCAAATGGATTTTTGAGATGAATTAATTATCTTCCAATGCTAGTTCAAGATTAGCAAACTTGAATGGTGTTCTTAGGATCTAAATTAGGATTGAGTGGTGTATCGGTATCTGTATCTCAATTCAGGTTTAGAATTTGCTCAGCGACTAGTTCGGGTGGTGTTTTCTGTATCGCGAATTATCGTTGCCGATCCATTTTATTTGAATTTTTTAATTCCTATCCGTTATCGTAATTCTTTTCCTATCATGTCCAAATGGCAAATAGTTAGTACTTCGTAGAATAATGTTAATTTGGTCACCCAAGTGAGGTTACATTAAGGTCACCCATATATCAAAACAACAGCATGCGCCACTCAAGCATCAATCTTGTTACGTTTATGCTAAAGCCAGCTGAAAACTTGCAGGATGACTCAAAAGCCCAAAAAATTTTAACAGGACAACTGGACAAATATCCTTGAGAAGGTGTAAAAATGTTAACTATTAAGACTCTGTACAACTCTATGGGCCATTTTTGTCAATTTACATGTTACTCAAATATCAATTTGCTTTCGTTTATGCCAACTCTGGCAATAATAACTTGTTACATGATGAAAATGCCCTAAACTTTTAAGAAATACATAAATTACCTTTAATGAGGTGTGAAGATTTTAGAGGTTGAAAAAATGTTTGTAAAAAATGTGTCTTCTTAATCGATGCCATGTAAAAATTGCAGTGATCACTACATCAGCATCCAATAAAACACATACTGTAGAACATAGGACTCTTTGAATCAATACATGCAAACAAATAGCACTATTAACACGTGTACCTGTCACACAGTTCCAAAATACGCATACGACTCCATGTTAGTGGTTTTTTGTCATCTTACAAATTTCAAACAAGTGTGACATAAACAAAACCAAATTAACTTTTGTGACTTAAATGTTGTTTTCAAACTTGGGTGGCCTACACATCGTCCTTAGTTACTGATTATTATGATTAATTTAATTATAAGAACGGAAGAACAAACCTGGCGGGGCTGAGAGACGAGTGTAGTAGAGTCATCAACATCACTATTATAATTATTCCCATCATCAAAATGACCACATTCATCATCCCAAGATGGAAAAGTTTCATTATTGCTTTCTCCTTGATGACCATTTTCATCTGAAAAATCAAATAACCATCTTATTACCGATTAGCCTATGCAAGTTACATGCAACTGTTTTTATATGAAATAAACGTGCAAAAACCAACTACCTAGTGATATAAGAAGTTTCAATCTAAATCTAACTAAAATGCACACCATAAACATCTTATGCTTATAAATAGAAGAAAGCAATCAATTTAGTAAAAACAACTAAATTCACTCTAAGGATAAACTAGTAATTTAATATCAACCAAATGTAATCAATATCAAAATATTTATTAAAACAACTTTCACCCCAAAATAAACATATAAGGAAAAGCACTTTTCTTTCCTAACATAGTAACACTCAAAGGTGCTTTAGGTTTTGCTTATAAGCAAATAATCATTTTATTGAAATCAACTTATTTCACTCTAATGGTAAACTTGTAATTTTAAATCATTTGAAGTAAGCACACTCAAACTGACTAGTAAGATCATAAATTTCACTTAAGCGTGCTTATATGCTTTTAAAAAACGCAATAATCAGATAAGTTGTTTAAAGAAACAAAAAAATACCAAACAACCCCTAAGATATTTAAAATACGTCAACATATATATTAATGGAGTAACAAAATAAAATTGGATTATAAAAGAAACATACCAGAATGCCTCCTTCCTTTCTTCCCAAGGCACTATACAGAAAATAAATATATGATTAAAGAATTATATTCAATTACATAAATGATAATTTAAATTAGCATCCTTCAAAATCTTGCAACTTTACCATAACATTTGGAAGAAGAAATATCTTGACAAGATCTTCTGGTTGATAATGACAATCCTCCGGAAGCGTTGTGTTACATGGTTCCCTATTTGCAGGCAATAATAGAGTTTTAGGATTTTAGGGGAGCAAAGATACTATTCATTTCATTATCCAAGTCTAAGGATTTAGTAAATTCTATATCAGGTTCAGCTTGTTTCTTATTTCTTTTTGGCATTTTTGGCGATCCAGTTTCCTTAGCAGGATCGTCTAAACCTGTAAAACAATAAAAAAAAATACAACACATAATTAAATCATGAAAATAGGAGCAAAATAGAGGTGATAATCTTGACCCTTTTACTTATGTTTTATCTTAGGTGGGTCAATAAAAATATAGCTAAAAGAGTTGGATTATAATAGCAATAATACTGTATACAACCTCCTAAACTATTTTATTCAAAGAATTAGTTTATTATCATATAATGTAGTTTTTAAAAAACCATAACTAACTTATTAGTATTTCAGAAATAAAATACAAGATAAACATTTGCAGGTCAGTCAGCCCAGCACATTAGTCTGAAAAATGACGCATTTTGATCCAAACCCGGTTTGACTTGTTACTTGACCTGCATCTTACCTTTAGTCTTTCTATACTTCCAGTGATCAGGGCCTGCCCAAGCATTTTGTTTTCCAGTTAAGCCAAGGCTTAGAAACAAGAAGCTGTCAACTGTTGCAGATCTGTCATCAACGTCCCCATCACGAGAAACATACGGCTCGTTTTCCTGCAAACACACCTTAGCCAGTCATTTCCTTTTCTTTTCTTAATAAACTACTTTAGAAATAACAATGGGTAAACTTGTGATATGGGTCAAAACTGCTGAAAGTAACCAAAAGTGTATTTTAAAATTCTATCCAGAAAACCTCCTACGTGGCTACATGCAAAAGATTAAGTTATTACCGGAACAATTTAAACTTTTTTGTCATGTTTGACACGCTAATTAATTATTAAAAACACAGTATAAAAATTGGACAAATAGTGCTACATGTCAACCCAATTCGACCTGTTTTGACGAAATCCCATTTGGACCCGTTACCCAAAACGCGATCCACCCGACTTGCCGATTTTGACACATCTAAGTAGTAAGTAGTAAAATAATCACATCATAACGGAAAAAAGTGCTTTGGGTGAATTATATCCAACCCATTTCGAGTGGGCACCAAAAGTTACGTTTAATCGACTTGCTCATTTTGACACATCTAGTTAGTATAACAAGCAGCTTAGACTAATATACAAACAAAAGTTGCAGGCTAACCCAAACAAATGGATAATAAGTGTTTGGGGCCAATAAATTTCAACCCATTTGTGGTTCCCCAATCCCAATGGGCATGACTCACCTCATGATGAGCTGGAACAAAAAGATCATCTTCGTCTTCATAGGTGCACTCATCATTCACATTTGTTTGGTTGTCATTAATGAAGTCCCAGGTTTCTAAGTTTTCATGTCCACCATCATTAAATTCATTGTCATCACAAGCTTCATTGTCTGGTTCTACTTCTACAGACTTTTGGGAAGAAGAAAAAGTATCTGCTGGTCTTTTATTATCTTCGTCAAACAGATTGACTATGTCCTTAAGACTTGGGGAGATTTCAAGTTTCGTTACAAAATTTGATACCATCTGTTCAATACAGTCTGCGATGAAAACAAAAAAAAAAATAACAGTTCATAAAGATGCAACTTGCAAACAATAACCGCATATATGATATAACTGAAAGTATTTGGCAATCTCAACCCGTTTACTTATAAATGGGCCAGGTAATGTTTTATCTCGGGTATAATGAACAAACATAAACGAACTTTCTTTCCTTAACGAACTACAACGAACAATAAAATTTGTTCATTTGTGTTCGATTAAGTTAGAACAAACACCAAGTGTTCTTGGTTAGTTTACAACCGTATAAATGATTAAAGGAGTCAAATGAATCAAAGTCACATTAAAAATAACTTTTGATTCAAAAACTATAGTATAATAAAGTAATAATACATGGCAATTTTGACCCATTTATTAACCAGTGGTTCGAATAGTCAATAGTGTTAGTTTTGTATCCAATGTTTCAAATTAGCATTTAGCAAATGAGCCAAAATTCACCCAAAGTGTATTTTTATAACATAATACCTCCTAAATCTTTTAATTTATTAATCACATTACCGTTGGATAACATATAGCAATTTCTACTCATTTACTTATCAATGAATCAAATTGGGAATGTTTATATCTAAGAGGCCAAACATGTAAGTCAAACATGTCAAAAGCCACCTAAAGTGTATTTTTGATTCATGAAATGAAACCTCTTAATCATTTGCATCAAAAATCATATATAACTAAAAATAATATATGGAAAGTTTAACCCATTACTTATCAGTGATTTGAATCAGGCAGCTTTTATATCTAACACGTCAAATGAGTTAAAACTCACTCAAAGTGTATTTTTATAGCATACTATCTATCACCTACATGACTACATCAATTTATCTAAGAACTATATTAGTACTGACATAGTGTATAATTCCATAATTCGTACTCATATTTGACACACTACCATTTTTATAAACATGTAAACAAAAAATTTAGACAAAACTGTTTCAGGTCAATCCTGTTGTCCAATAGGTACCAATTTGACCCATTATCCAACCTGCCTGACCCACCATTTTTGCCACATGTACATGGAAGAAACAAACCTCTAGCATGAGAAATATCGATAGTATTTGTTTTATCATGGTCACTTGAGAGGGACATGCACTTTCCAGGTACTTCAAGTGAATCAAAAACCATTCGGCATCCACCATAAACTCCAAGATTATTCAGCAAAAGACCTTTTGATCCACCTTCATCAAACTGGGCAGTTGTTTGATGATACAGAGGATCGACAGCAAATGCAACTAAAAATGTAAAGAAATTAATTTAGTTTATGGTAAAATTTGGATAAATAGAACCCATAGGTGGCACCCCTACCATCAAACTTCTTCACATTAAGAGCCTCAAAGGATGACTCCAATGTTGTTAACGGAGATAACTACAATAAACATTGTAAGTAATAATCATTCATATCCACCAAAAATGAGAAATACGAAAAGAGATGATAAAAAAAACCTTGTGTTCCTTTTCCTTCTTTGAAGTGCCTTCTACTTGCATGTTGTTTGTATTGCCATCCTGTACCACATCTGTTTTGGGAGCATAACGCCACAAAATTTATGACGATAAATATTTATAGGGTTCCATTATAAAATTTATCCACCTTTAGAACCTGATGTCAATCATACTTTGAAACTTTCAAAAAAAAAATCATACTTTGAAAAATTTGTTGTCATGATTA
Organism: Ambrosia x helenae; assembly: GCA_030844895.1. Taxonomy (NCBI): domain Eukaryota; kingdom Viridiplantae; phylum Streptophyta; class Magnoliopsida; order Asterales; family Asteraceae; genus Ambrosia; species Ambrosia x helenae. Next base: position 18,821 of record JAUTDX010006046.1, read on the forward strand.
CTATTCAATTAACCACTTATAATTAAAGCGTTATTTGTTCTAAAATTATGATTACATTAAATAAAATATGAAGAAATAACTGAAACTTAAAATTAAAAAAGCTTGTTTTTATGACATTATTTTCATCAAGTAAAACATGAATTGTCTTATAACATTTTGTAGAAAAACTATACACATCCTAAAGAAGTCAATATCGTGAAACCAATCAAATTTGACATCACTCATAAAAGTTTGTTATGCAAAAATACAAAACGTCCTACATGAGTTGCCTATATTTGCCATTATAAAGGCAACTCATGTTTACATTACATGTATGTGTCATGTTTTTAAATAGTTTAAAAATGTACTCACATTATAAATTTATCAATAGAAGTACTCGAGTACTCATGTTCTCAAATTTGTCACCGTGGACTACTCGTGTTTTATATAATATTTTTACATAACTGTAAAGCCACAATTAAGAAAAATACCATTAATAGCGATAGTTTAAGGAAACAAAAAATCTTGTAGGAAACAAAATATCTTGTAGGAATCAAAGCGCCTTTCCATCAAAATAACATTCAATGATTATAAAATGTGTAAGCTTTTAACTTAGCTTTTAAATCCTCCACATGAAAAGTTAAATCTAAAATCGCAACAGGGTTTATTTTATTTTGACTCAAAGTACACTCCCTGGTTACAACTTACAAACCATTAAAAAGATACTTGCAGCAAGAGCATATGACATGGTTATAGAGGAAGCATGATGGGTTGGCCAGGCAGGTTATGTAGCATCTCAAAACAGGTTTTGGGTGACCCAAAAACATTTTTTAATGTCCATTTTTTATATCAATAACTAATGCATGCATTAAAAATCATTACAACAACAATGCCATCACAATAACAATCATTTAATCTTTGATAAAAACAATTTAGAAGATTGCATAACTTGAAAATACGAGTTGAGCTACTTTCAACCTATTTGAACCCGTCAAACTGTTTTGAGATTAGGATAACCAAATCAGCCCATTCTAAGTACAAGACAACAAAACTAACCTTGTTCAGCATCCTGTGCAACTCGACTAATCCCTCCAAGAACCTTATATGCCTCTGAATGTACTGAATCCACCCTCATTGAGTATATTCTAACTCCAGCTTCAAGAGTACAGCTTGCCTTCACTCGCAAGAATATAATATTATAACATTAGTAATGTGCGTCCCCAGATTTAACAATTGGGAACAAAGCTGGCATAAGGACGGATCAGGGTGTGTGGGGTAACAGGTCATTTGTGTACAGGTCGACTCAGGTTGGGTTGACCAAATGACTTTATGTCTAAATTTATATAAATAATTAGCATTTTACGTATGATAAAACCATCAAATTTCGATAAAAAAAATTATACTTTTGTATAAAGTAATTAAGAGGTTTTAATGCACTTTAGGCGAGTTTGAACCCGTTTCAATTTAAGTGGGTAATCAGTAAATACTTGTGTTTGTTAATACTTTATTGTAAGATTAAGATCTCTATGTTTATAGAAATTACATGCTAGCAAAAAAACAACTAGACGGCTACAAAAGTAATCTAGATAACCTCAAATTAACTAATGTGTTCCTATCTATAACAATGGTACTCTTTTGATTTTACCCATAGAACATACTTATTGAAGAAAAAAACCTAACCCGGATTCGCTTAATCATAATTCAAATGTAAAGGGTCAAACTCGCATGCCTGAAGAAAAAATATACATAAAAAACAATCTTGATTATCTAATTCCGAGTTTCCTGAGTAACGTGGGAAACCATGTATTAAGTCATAAGTTAATTGACATGTTATCCTGTCTGTGGTGTAGTTGTTCCAATATCCCTATTCAAAAAATGCTGAATATGAGAAGTCTCCTAACAGGCTTTAAGAAAGTCAACTACTAACTACATGTTTCACATCCAACCATTATTGCCATTAACACACTCTTGGATAATCCTTTTGGATCCAAATAGTTTCCAAAACATATCAAATTATCAGTAGATTCCAGTAATCTCAAAAGATATGATGGAAACACTTTCAGAACACACAGTGGATAATTTAAATCTAAATCCATGCTATTTAAACTCACTAAGGCTCATGCAACATTCCAATCACTCATGAATAGAGCTTTCTCATTTAAGAATATTTATACTCATGTTCTTTGATAACATATTAGTTCACTATTTGCCATTTGGTACTCTATAACATTATAGATTCACATGCATTATCTTCACATTGGGGAAAGAATAAACATGTTCAGGGTATTCTAGTTTAGATTTATTAGTCCCAACTCCCAAGCACAACATCCCTATGATTCGTAATATCGTAAATAAACTCCACAAAATTCATGACACCATGTTACTACTACAGAAATAACAAATTAATTCTACAAACCCTAATTTGAACCATACCTTCTGAAAATTGGTCTCAGTATCATTCTCCTCTTCCACCTTAATAATATCACAAAGATGATCGATCAAGTTCAGCTCCCACGTATTCTTCTGATTAATTTTCTACACTCCACAACAAATAAATAAATATATTAATAAAAACAAAAATCATCTCATCAATTCCATTACTGAATCTAGTAAATCTCTCAAACATACACTTTCAAACAATTATTATTACACTCCAAAAAAAATGAAAAAATTAACAAAAAAAACAACATATCATCAGTTTCATGCCTAATCTAGTAAATCTCTAAAACATACACTTTCAAACAATAATTACACTCCACAAAATAAAAAAATAAAAAAAATACCGTCAATTTAATTCCTGAATCTAGTATATCTCTAAGCATACACTTTTAAACAATTGTTAGACACTCCACAAATAATAATAATAATAATAATAATAATAATAATAATAATAATACATTTTCACTGGCAAGTTTGATGCAATTCTGCAACAGCTCCATGATCTGGTCTTGACCTAGACACGGATCAGAAGCGCTCTCATCTTTGGCTTGCTGAAGACCGACCGGTTTTCGTCGATTAGCTGCAGCACGGGCAGCGCGTGCTTGAGCACGCTCCAGTTTGTCATCGTTGGAGCCAAGGAAGAGAGTTCGGTCTGGTGAAAGCACCGGTGCTCGTTGTTTAAAGCCTGGTGTACGGCTAGGGCTAAGGAGTTCGGCCATGTTTGGAGTACAGTTGATCGATGTTTGAGATTATTATTATTATAAGGGAATTGGAGCGTTGTTAGGGTTTGAGAGATGAAGATGGTTTAGAATGATTTGGATTTGGGGGTTTTGGTTTTCCCTCTCTTTATTATTTTGAATTTGGGAAACAAACGATCTCCTCTGTGTGTGTGTGTGTTTTTTATTAATGTGTAGAAGATATATATTTAAATAGGAACAATAATAAGTTTTAATATTATTTTACTAACATTATAATACAATTGTTTTTTTTAAACTTTATTTTTTTATTCTTATTTAATTTTTTATGTTGACAAAATGATAATTTTACAACAATTTTAAAATATATGTTACAACTTCCAAAACATGAAGTACAAGTGTTTTATGTAATAATTGCGTATAAAAAAATATAATAATAATAATAAGAATCTATGTTTAAAGCATGTCATCTTTGATGCCTTCATGTCATAGATGTTCATGAAAATGGGACATGCAGGTGCTAGCCATCATCATCGAAGACGGTGTTGTGGTCACCTATGTAGCCTTAGGTTGCTTCAACTACCGCTGTTAGATTATGAGGCTGCTTCACTAAGACAATACGTTATCGAATAAGACCCAGCTTATGTGTACTAACTTTGGGTGTGAACATGCATGATACACCGCCCCAGCCTAGGCGTGAAGAGGGTGATGGAAAGTCGCGTGAAGACAGTAACACTCGAGTCTTCTACAACTAAATCCTTGCTCCACCTTTTCCATTGAGGAATTAATTCCATGACCAGTAAAAAAACACATCACCCCCTTTTAGCAACTTTTCTTTTTTATGTCTTATTTAATATATAGATACCAAATAGTGAAAAATTAGAAAACCATAACATTCAAACGTAAAAAAAAAGTGAGTGAGAGCTCATGCCTACATAATAGTAATATGGAGTGAAAAAATATAAAACCATAATACATACTTAATAGCAATCAAATTTTATATATGTTTTATTTAGGTAATTTGTTCACAATAAATAAACTTAAACTTAATTAGTAGAAGTTGATATTTTTTATATTAGTATTACAATGATTAAATTCACTAAAACTTTATTGTTGGATTGTTTAGAACTAGTAGGAAACTCGTGTGATGCTGCGGGAGTGACACTTTGCATTGCGGTACTTATTTCAAATTCGTATGGTATTTTTTGTAGCATCATTGGATATACGTCATAAGCATTACGCATATCTAGTAACTAAAAAGATTTTACATTTAATTATAAAGTACTTCAAAAAAACATTTGATAAAATAAAGTAACATACAAAAGGAAAAAAAAATGAGTATTAATAAATATAAAAGTTGAAGACTAAAAGCTCAAGTGTGAACTACTTGAATCATGGGATCAATTTAGTCATACGCCTTCCAAATCTGCATGATCTCATCTATATTGTCTGCCCACCATTCGTCATCAAGAGCGATCCTGGAATTTCTTGTATGTCTTCATGTTTGATTATTACATCTTTTGGTGAGGATGAGTTTTCTCCATCTTCTTCTATATGCAGTATCATCAAATACATCTTCTTTATCATTTTGATCAGAACTGTCTAGATCAATAACTTGACTCTGTTTCCATTCAGAGAGCCTCTTGGATGTCTTTCTATTAATTTCATGCATCCGGTCCTTAAAATAAATTAAAAATATTTAATACACAAGTTAATAAAAGATGAAATAAATATTTATATTACCTTTTCACTAAATTTACGTTGAAGATCATAATTGTAAGGACTAATCATTGCACCATAGCAAATAATCTCAGCATTATTATCACCATTATCCCGCAATAAAACATATACAATATACCACGTAAAATAACAACCATGTTAATATTAAAAAGTAAACATTAATAAATACAACTTTAGATGGTTGTATAGCTATTGGTTTTTGTTCATATAAGTATGTTTTTCATCTAAATGAATCTGTAAACCAAGAAGTTAACATTTACATGACTAAAATATGTATAAAAAGGTATAATTAGTTAAATGAGACGAATGAAAACCATAAACTAACAATGAAACAACCTTAGAAGCTTCAACCTTTGAATTCAAATTTAGATTAATGCCTAAGTATTTTAGCAAGCGAAATAGGTGTGCATTATTATGTATTTGTAGGATAAACTTTAGTACGTTAGAATATGGTTTAAGTTTTAAAACTCATGATTTTCTCACCCCTTTAAATAATGAAATTTTGTTTATCTTTGATTAAAGTGTAAAAAAATTATTATATTTTTTGTTAATACCGAATTCAATGCTTTTATCTTTTTATTAAACTTGGGTAAAAGAACCCCTTCAAATTAGAGAATTTTGTTGTTATTAACATAGATGTTAATATCTAGACATATAATATGCATTAGTTATTTTCTGCTAAATTGATGCAGTTGAGGTTTTTAAAAGAAACTTACCTACAATTAATATTTAGTATGTATCTTTACATTTTTTAAACTTAATTATTTTAAAGTTTTATATATTTAGCTAATTGTGTATATTTAAAAGTTTAATGAGATTTATTTTAGGTAATTATATTTATGTGTATACCTATTAATATATGCATGCATACCTATATACATATGCGCATACTGCTAATTTTGATTATTTAAACATGGTACTACAATTAAAACTATCAGTAACAAATGTGATAAAGCATTCTTAGTGTCACACTCCGCTAAGGCGGAAACATGGGGATATGATTCAAAAGGTTTTCAAGCATAAGGTTCGAGCAACACATAAGATGTAAATTAAATAGATACCATCAAAAGATAAACGATGTCATGAATTATTAGAAATAACATAACATTGTCTAAAAACGAAATATTGTCTGAAATTCCATGGTTCAAACACCAAGACGTAACATAGCTAACATAACCCAACTAATGATGGTACCACAGAGTGCATGCTCAAACCCTTCTCTCAAGTCTCCGCGCCCGCATGATCAATTACTTGAAAAACATGCATAAAAGATTTGTCAACATAATGTCAGTGAGTTAACAGGTTTTAATGTACTATGTAAAGTGCTCGTGAAATTCGTGTATGACCAATCATAGGCTAGCTAAGCGAATGATTTATGTGCAAGCCACGAGTCCCATAACCAAAACTCTTGATTGGTGTGTCTCGCGTATTGTACAATAAAGACAATGTATGTGTTTAGAATACTAACACTCTTTTATATGTAACCGGTTAGAGCGACTAACCAAGAGTGGGGGTGTCAACACAATAGATCTATTAAAGTGTTCCATGGCTTTTGATAGCTAATGGTTATACTGTAAATGTTAGTACGAGGACTGTTGAGCTCATGAACCGAATGTCTCATGTTCCACATGGTAGTCACGATAGAATAACACACCAAAATGAAATGTACTAAAATGTAGCATGTTTATCCCCCAAAATGAAAAAAAAAAAACAGTAAAATGGGCCCGTGAAACTCACCTGATGACTGAAGATAAGGTATAGTAAAGCAGAAAAGTGGAATAGCTACTGTCCCGGCAAATGGTACCATATGATTATCAAGGACATAGTAAGTTGTATGTTCTTGTTGTTTACCATACAAGTTGTTCACCTGACTTGTGGACCCTTAAGTTAGTTATATGTGGGCCATATTTTGTGCACGTGACAATTATTATTTGTTTCATGTGTACTTTGCAAAATGTACGGTTCGTGAATTCCAAGCGTTTAGTCATGAAAACGTATCTATTATTTACAAAACGGGCCCCACATGTTATCATAGGTCATAGATATTTCCCAATCTAACATGTGTGGTGGTGGTGTACAAAAACAAGCGTTTTTAACATGTATCATCATGTTATTATACTAAAAGTGTGCTTAACACATGATGTGACTATTTTAACATATGTTATTACAACATCCGATTCTTTGTTATAGCATATGGGTTCAAACCCGATTCATAGGGAGCAAAATCTACCTTCATAAAACTCGTCCAATATGGTAATGATGGTTTCGAACGTGTGAGTGTGTATAATACATATGATCGGGTGGGTTTATGTATAAAAAGAAAGTCACCTTCATGTATGTATAATCTTCAAAGTTTTGAGTTTAAAAGTCGAAATCCTTTCGATAGGACATGTGATACATGAGTTGGCAATTGTGTGAATCATTCAAGATATTGGCCGAAGGTCTCATATGTGTGTCGAGTGTCGAGGGTCGGGTGTTTTAGCTTGATAAGTTTATCACTTTAAAACACAATGTTTAAGCTTTGTTTAGGTTGATAATATAAGAACAAGGGTCGAGGGTCGGGTGTTTTAGAGGTTGGCCGAATATAACTATAAGGAGTTTGTCACATACCAAGATAATAGGATAATGGTGAAGATTTTCGAAGATCTGTAGCTTCCTTGGAGCTGTGATCCACAATGTGGCTTCTTGATCCTTCGGGGCTCTTCGTGTGGATGGTTACCGAAACAAAAGGCTCATGGGGCTCAGGTAATTGGGTTTAGCCGATTGTGGGAAAGAAAAGGGTAGGAGTTTTGTTGAGAGTGGGAACTTTATGTGAGAGTAATGGATGTTCAACACCTTCTTGGCACCTCTATTTATAGTGGATCGATTGATGTGGTGCCAAAACACAAGAGGTAAGTGAGTTTTCCTAGGATGGTGTTGTGTTTAGTGGCTTTAATCATAAGTTAGTGTAAGAGGTGGATAAGCAATGGTGTCATGCATGCCTTGTTGGATATGGATCGATTGGATGGACAAGATAAGGGTGGTGTTGACTTGATTTGGGAATTGGATCATGGTTTAGCTTGTATCTATTTTTGGTGCAAGTTAATGATCATCACATATGTTCTTGATCTTCTCTTCACTTGGCCGATTCTAACACATGGTTTTATACCATTTTGGAAGTCAACCAAGAGGATTGTATATGTGGGAGTGTTTTCTAGTCGGAATGAGGAGGATGACAAGGTTGATAGTGACTACTGTTGAGACAAAGATTTGTCTCTATTCTCCAAACAAATCGTGCATGTGTGAACGATAGCGATGGATAGGTTCCATGTGGGCCGATTGTGTAGTGGCTATAGATTGTGATGGTGTCATGCCTTGGGAAGCCTCATTGGTCTTGCATAGTTTCCTTTTTAGTATAAGGTTTAGGCAATATAGTTATGGTGAGTTGTGAGGGATCGCTTGAGAGTTTAGGACAAGGAGGATCAATGGTTTATATGGAATATAATCCTACATGGGAAGAAGGTTTGTCAAGATATTAACCATTTCTATATAAGGTGGCTTATCATAATGGTTGGATGTTTGTCTTGTTTGGTGGTGTATTATCGACCGAAAGAAAAGGACAAGAGAAGAAAACTTGTTGTCATGGTGATGTCTTGGCCATTGTACATCCTTATTTGCATAATCTAGGTGATATGGATAGGTAAGAATTGATCTTTCCTGTGTGTTCTTTGTGTATAATTCGTGAGCATGTGTGTATGTGTGTGTATATATATACCTACGGGTACATATATTAAGTGTAGGTATGTTCGTGTGTTGTTGAAAACCATTTGTTACCTAGGTTTTAGTTATAGGTTTTGAGTGTTGACACATGTATATTTGGTCAATCTATAAGTTAATAACATGTGTTATTGGGCAATGATATAAACTATGTTATCCATACATATGTTAATATTGAATAAACATGTGTTGTTGGATAACATTAGTTCATGTCTACATGTGTTGGTATCTCGATGATGTTTCACGTTTTTTGCATGTGTTAATTCCATGAAACGATTTGTGATTTATTCGAATTTGAGTGGAATTGTGTAATTTCCCACTTTTGATATTGTCACATGTATTGTTGTTTTGCATGTACGTGGTAACCGGGCATCCGGTTGCTCTCTGTTGAGCGCGTGATTGGCTTGATTGTTCGATGCCAATTATCTGGTACATTTCGGGTATTATATGCATAAACTGATTATCTATTGTATTTCTACAATAACTCCAGCTTTACAAGACTGGGGGGTATAGTGTGTGCAAAATGTCTAATTATGCACATGAAATGACAGAAATAAGTAAAGTGCGTACGGATGTTGACATGGATCGTTGACTGATGTCACACTTAGAGCCCATGCTTATGTTGTAGTATTGTTACCTTGTGACGAAAAACAAGGATGAACCATAACGTTTAACAACATTATCATATTTTAAGAATCACCAGAGTTCGTCTGTAGATTTCGAGTGGTCTGTTTAGTTTTATAAACCATTGCATTTGATTGATGTGATTTTTTCATTATTGGGTGGAACAATATTTAAAACCAAATTCAATTTTACGATTTTGAGTTTTACTTGGTCATGAAATGGTGTTATGATTCAACATCCGTATTAACAATAAAGATACCTAAGTTCTTTGATTGGTCCAAATATATTTCAATTTTTAATTTAACGTCTATTCAAGCTTTATAATATTTTCTCCTAAAACAACGCGTTAACTGCTTTATGTTTACTTCTGAATTAATGGAATGTACCTTAAAACAATGTTAGTTACATCTTTTAGAGTTTTAGCTATAAATCATTTCATTGTAGGTGAAATTTGGATTCTTTTAGTTAATTAATAAATATTCATTTCTTTTAGATTCTTTTAGTTAAACATGTGATGCAATAATCACTTGTACATATCACATTTCTTTCTTGTACATTTCAATCTACAATGCGATATTGACTAATACAAACATCAAAACGTCGACAAAAATGAGTAGGTCGCCACGGTATATTCGAATGTTTTTAAAACATAATACTTTAAAAGTTATGATAAGATTAAATAAAAGAATTATAATTTTGTAGTGGAAGGGAGAAAAATGTAACTACTAACTAAAAATAAGGGAATTAAGGTAACTAAAATGAAGTACTAAAGTGTAAAATTGTTAGAGTGACTATTTACCCCCATTTTAGAGTTGTTAATGAAAATAAAGTTCTTAATTTTTGGGTATCTTAAACTACCCATCCTTCATGCATTATAATATGATAGACTTACTATTTGAGTAGGAAAAAAAGAACCTTACTATTTGAGTCCCTGTATTGTAGTGGCTTTAACTACTTGAACCTAAAATCCAAAACTTTAACCATTTGGGTCCCTAGCTGGAAATTAACTAACCTATTGAGTCTAAATTTGTAACTCTGTTAACTAAATTTGTTACGTTTCAGTGAAAAGACAAAAGTGCCCTCAAACTCATCTCCCTGTCCTCTGTTTTATATGACGTGACCCTATCCTCTCTTTATACCCAGAACCTATTTGTTAACCCTCATCCCCTTCCCCCCTCCATCTCTTCAATTGCTTAAATCCAAATTCTTGTTTCACACACACCCCCCCCCCCCCTCAAACTTGCTGTTATTATTTGCTCAAATCCTGATCTAAACCAAGGTATCACTTCTCATTCCCGTTTTTACCGATCTAATTTCAAATCCAATTGTTGTAATTTTACCTCAATCTATCTGTATATTGTATTATTATCAGTGTGAAACCTAAAGGATGCTTTACTGATATATGTGATTACATTGGTTACTTTAATTGGGGATAAATGTTGGATGATCACTAATGTTAATGTCGAGAGTCGAGACCATGTATCCCACAAATATCATGTCCCCACCCACTCTTTCTGGTACGTATCATGTCCCTCGCTGTCTACAAATTAAAAAGGATTGTTGCTGGTGAGGTAGTGTTGTAATTGAGTGACCAGACAATGACGGTGGCGTGAAGGGGGTCTCAGTTCAGATCTGATATCGGTTTGGGGTTAGGGTTTATAATCGATCTTGGGGTTGAGGTGGGGCTGCGGTGGTGGTGGTGAGGTGGTGCATTAGGTTTGACACGTATCTGGGTACGAAGAGATGAGAGGGTTACATCATATAAAATAGAGAACAAGGGGATGAGTTTGATGGCACTTTTGTGTTTTCACTGAAAGTTAACAGATTTAGTTAACGGAGTTACAAATTTGGACTCAATAGATTAGTAAATTTCTAGTTAGAGACTCAAGTAGTTAAAGTTTTAGACTTTGTATTCAAGTAGTTCAAACCACTATAACACAGGGACTCAAATAGTAATTCTCTCTTATAATATACTCCAGTATAGATTAAAAATTGACAATTTATTATCACTATAAAAGTCAACTTTTAACTACTTGGAAACCTCTAATCTAAAAGTAAAAGCGGGGCGTCAATACTAACACATATCTTTATAGAGTTTGTAGGGATGTATTAGAATCAAGGGGTCATCTACTGATCTTATGTGATTTTACTGAACCCATTTGGTCTCACATTTGGCCTTGGACTCTTGCTGTTAACTCCCAACTATCTCATTCTATTTGGGTGTGGAGTTGTTCAACATTCCCAAACATATGCAGTCCTCGGCAGGACAATACAAGCAATCTTGTTAATGAACAAACTTAACAACAAAGCACTTTTCATACACAAGACAATTGAATAAATCAAGGTGGAATGAGTTCTTTGGGTGAAGAACAGCGCAAAACTCACTACTTTAATCTTCGAATTAGCGTGATTTCAGTTTTATCATATTACCTCTACGATGAACTCTTTACAAGTAAGAGTTACTGGTAGACAATTTGTACTATGTAACCATATCCTGACTAAGTAACTAACATTATATATTATATAGTATTAAACTAGGTTCTAACCCGCGCGTATTGCAGCGCGCTAAGCACCCCTACAACATGTACAAAATGTATATACTTCAAGCATTCTCGGCTGCATTCATGTATCTAAGAACTTTTATCTACGCTGCTACTCAAAAAATATCCCAACATAGTTTCCTTGCAAACACCAACTAAATAAAGTGATCATTATTATACATGTATAAAAGGCAAAATAACTTTATGCTCTATTCGGGACGGATTTTTTTGGTACGGCTCGATTCGGTTCCGGTGCCGGTCCTACCATTGCAATATAGGCCCATTAAGATGTTTAATAAAACATTAATCGAGATGTATGATTTTATAAAGAAGGTAATTAACAAAATTTTTGTTGCAATAGTTTCAACTGGAATTACATTTCTATCATAAAATTGTTACATAGATGGTGTTGTTGCGCCTGTACGTTTTGGGTGTCACACCCTAACCGATGGCGGAATACATCGAGGCGCAACTTGTGATAGGTTGTTCAAAGACTTCATAACACTAAATTGTGACAATATATTAAAATAGATTTCATTCATATCTAAGATTCAACAAGTATACAATTTGTTCAAGAGAAAATACATCAACATAAACATGAAGTAAAATATAGATTTTTTTGTTTGTTTCTAAGGCCGAATCCTAAGTGATATTTATTGTATCGTCTCATCAAGCTTTTTCCTGCAACATGTATAAAATATCTGTCAACACAAAATATGTTGGCGAGTATACAAGTTTTAATACATACATAGTATAGTGATTGAATAAACTCAAATCCACATGTTATTGTATACTAATTTATGAATTATACTAGCATGCATTAACCAAATGTCAAGCCATAGTGTCCACTAGATTGCGTCCCTATCACCGAAGTGATAGACTGTAGAATGGTTGAATAACTTAACAATGACCCACAATAGGGCGGTGTGCTACTCCTATAGCACTATACATGTTAAGGGTGGGTAGATAGTTAAGCATAAAATCATAGCATGAATAACACATATAGCATAACAATTAAGCATGTATACGGATTGAGTGTTTGTATAAGAATGATTGTGTGCGTGGTGTGAGTTTAATAATGGTACATGTTGTAACCCAAAAGTGGTTTAAATAGTAAAATGGTTTAAGTATACTCATCTGAATTGCTTGCATGGTGAAAAAACTAGCATACAATGTCTGAAGCTGGATTAATTGAATCTCTTGAGTCCTAATACAAGTAAAGGATGTCTTAAATTCTAATGCAAATGGGTTTATTTTAACTCTTGGTTGTAAAGATAGTTTATCCAACTATCTTAGACTCGTATTGTAAATAATACGTGTCTTAATGTGATAACTTAACGAACCGATAGTAACTTGGTTTGGTTTCTCAAAATATATGCGCATGTATAGTTATTTGAAATAGCTACTTTAATATACCATTCAGGGTCACGTCTTGATGTTATTGTTAAAGACCCATTTTGTATATAAATAATATTTGCGTTGCTCGACTCGAATGTTAATTTGGTTCGTAGTTTGGACGGTATATATATGTTAATATATACAGATGTATCTATGTATTTATTTATAAATATTTCTACTTTAACAATGTAAGGTTTGAAAATTTGAATTTATCTGTAGAAATATAATTTCGTTTACACATTATATTTTGAAAAACTTTGGCCAGAGTTTCATCTGTTCTTGTACGAAACCAGACAACTCAAGTTGTCTATATTTTCCAAAACATCAATTGTCCAAACCCACGAAAGGCAATACAATTTAATCAAGTCTTTATACGCATCAAAGGTTGAAGTTGTTGAAACTATAATGAACGAGAACTATATCTTTTGATAAGTAATATACATATATATATATATATATATATATGAAGGGATAGGGAGCCTAATCCTGGCGGAGGCGGCATCCATATCCCTCTATTTGGCAATCCTGGCGCCAATTAGTCCTGCCGCCCACAGAACCAAATGGCGGAACTAATATAGCCGACGTCACTTCACAAGCCAAAGACAAGAAGCATGTGCTACAACTCACATCAGCACTCCAAAGGTCAGCCGCGCGTGCGCTCACGCGCGAAATCTCCTTAGGCAACTTTTGGTACGAGGTACGGAAGATAACAAACAAGGAAGATTCAACAGGATATTGGACTGAGCATGCGCCAACCGGATGGCGACATGTGGCAGGGCCAGTACAACAGCCTCTGACAGGAACAGCGATGTGACTCCTTCCATGCTTCCTCCATACTGTCGTCTACAGTAACCAGCAGACATACCCTCTTGCTGTCAGACGTCACCTCAGACGACAGCAGATGGGTCAAATACTGTAGCAGACGAATACCGCCGACCACCAACTGGGAGGCGCCACGTGTCCACGTTACAGGACGACTCAACAGTAGCCTGAAGTCATCCTGGTTTTCCTGCCATTTTTCTGAACTCCCTGTTTTGGGCCTAGGGACAGGCCGAAACTGGGTCTGCTCTTCGTGGGCTACGTTACCAAGCCCACGAACCTCCTTATAAATAGAAGACTTCAACTCCTTTGCAAAGGATCCGAAATTACTCACTTGTATCATAGAGCTAGGTTTATTTGCAATACTTTGTACACTCCAAAGTAATAATACTTACCAGCTCTTCACAGTGGATGTAGGTCAAGCTCGACTGAACCACTTACATCGTGTGTTCTTACTCTCACCACACACACACTCACTTATATTTCCTTTTCTCGGGTTAAACCAAGGTTTGGGTGAAGGATAGTTCTTGTAGACACATAAGTATTAACCCCTCGGTGATTAATGATAATCTCCGAGATACTTATTGTTTCTTCATTGGCGCCATCCAACGGCTAGAACACCTCTTTTTTTGTCTTTCAACCCACCCATGGCTGAACCCAACCCTAACAATTCTGTCACCAACCAAGCCGGGGAGGTTGATGCTCAACTCCTCGGAAACAACACTACACCAGGCACTGTCGTCAAACAGCCCACTTCACGCTTCCAGAAGCAACCCTTCGAGGTACGTGATGTGGAGACAGACGACGATAGAGACGAGAACTCTGAGGAGGACCCGGGTCAGTGGCTCCTCCGTCAGAATACCAAGAGTGCCGCTATTTATCAGCGAAAACTCTTGAAACATGCTAAAAAGAAGGGCAAAACCCTCACTTATGACTCCCCCCCCAAAGAAGGGACATAAGACTAAAGACATGGTTGGTCGTCGTGATGGTCGTAGCGGGGAGCCCGGCGGAAAAGCTGGGGCTCGGGGATACGCCAAATCACATGACGAGTCCGATGGCTACGAGTCAAGCAGCACAGACTCAGACAGAGAGGCCCCTACCGTCATTCACACCGCAAGGATGTGGACGATGATTTGGTTAAACCTTTCAGACCAAAGTCCTTTGCTGAGAAATTCAAGTTCGGCGCTCGCATAACGACCGCTAGAATCCCATAGAAAGCCAAACTTCCTAGCAGCATCGGTAAGTATGATGGCCTGCGCGACCCGAACGAACATGTTCATGACTTTGAATTTGCGGGAATGTCTGTAAACTGGTCTGTCCAAGTTTGGTGCCACCTTTTCGCCCAAACATTGACGGGCCGAACAAGAGTCTGGTTCGATAATCTCCCCGTGGGGAGCATCACGAACTTCGACGACCTCATTGACAAGTTTGGCAACCATTTCCCTCACTTGAGAAAACATAAGCGGGACAAGGCGCACATACTGTTATGCCGCCGTCACGATCATGAGTCCATCGAGGACTTCATTGTCCGCTTCAACAAGGAAGCTCTGCGAATAGGTTGCGGGGAGGAGCTCACCCGCGCGACGTTCATCCACAACGTGCGCAACCCGAAGCTCATGAAATGCCTCACTGGCAAGGATGGCATCCCAGAGTCATGGGACGAGGTCATTCATTCCGCCAAAATATATGCCTCCTCCGAGAAGTCCTTCAATCAGATGCATGGCTTCGAGCCACATCACCATAATAATAATAATAAAAAAAACAAAAGCAAATCAGTCTGGAGTTGCATCTCAGGCTCAACTGATGAAGGGAAATACTCCCCCGCCAATGACCCCCGCCTGATCATCAGCAACAAACAATCACGGGAACAGCGTGGTCACTCCAAGAAAAACCACGAATGGACCCCGTTAATAAAAACTCCGTCTCAAGTCCTTAAGACGGAACAAATCACTCTCAAGGAGCCCAAGCCCCTGGGAAAAAGAAGAAACGTTGACACAAGCAAGTACTGCGAATATCACAATGATTTCGGCCACCTTACAAACAACAGCTACGGTCTGAAGATGGAAATCAAGGCCGCGCTGAAGTCTGGACAGCTCGGCCATCTAGTAAACAATGTTCATCGTGCCGCCAAGGGGCACAACGGTGATGACAATCAGGCCGAGGGGTCGAGTAAGAAAACCCGTGACCTCAACACTCATGCCGCCAGCTTCATTCTGCGCCACCAGTGTGACATGACAAGGCACTGAAAGAAGAGCAGCCGCGGGAAGTGATCCACGCACCGCAAAATGATGACTCCTAGAAAGAGGCTGACGTCCTTCTACCAAAAGTCTGTGGTGGCCCCTCCTTCACTGCCCCACTCGTTATCACAGCTGTCTTCGGACATTACCGCACGCGGTATATGTTCTTGGATGGCAGAAGTAGCACTGACATCATGTATGATTAGTGTTTCCAACAATTGGATGAGGAAGACAAAGCAAAACTCGTGCCAGTCAATGAACCAATCTCCGGCTTCGTCCATGAAACAATAATGCCTCGCGGCATGATTTCTATGCCAGTCACATGGTCAGATGGCACACAGGAGTGCACTGAAATATGTGATCTCATGGTTTTGCCAGCCAACTCCATCCATGACACTCTCCTGGGCCGCGAAGGCATCGCACGATTTAACGCGAATGCCTCCACCGCGCATGCAATCGTTTGTTTCCCAACTAGGACCGGTATCGCCTTCATTCGGGGAAACAAGGACTGCCATCAGGCGGAAACCACCAAGCCCCCGAAAATGGTCAAAACCGACGCCCGCACAGAGCCGGAAAAATGGGTACTCAACCCTAAATTTCCGGAGCAAACGGTGGTCATTGGCCATATAATCTCCGACACCATACGCAATCATTTGAAACAATTATTAATCCGCAACAGGATGTATTCGCATGGCAGCCAGCGGATATGGTTGGTGTTCCCCGGGACATAGAGGAACACAAACTCATGTCTACCACTCGGTAGAACCAGTGGTCAAAAGAAACGGAGTATGGGTCCGGAGAAAACAAAGGCCATGAACGAACAAGTCACCGAGCTGCTCAATGCGGGCATCCTCCGCCCCATCCGGTACCAAACCTGGGTCGCCAACCCGGTCATGGTCGCAAAGGCCAACGGGGGCTGGCCCATGTGTGTTGACTACAAGGACCTCAACAAGGCATGTCTGAAAGACTGCTATCCTCTGCCGGAAATTTATTTGAAGTTGGATTTTTTCGCCCCTTACCGCTTCAAGTGTTTCTTGGACGCGCACAAGGGGTACCACCAAATACAGATGGCCAAGGAGGACGAGGATAAGACAGTGTTTCGCACCGATATGGGCACTTTCTGCTACACTAAAATGCCATTCGGCTTAAAAAAACGCGGGCGCCACCTACCAACGCCTTATGGACACCGCTTTTGTAAAAGAGATCGGCGTACGGCTTGAAGTATACGTCGACGACCTTGTAATCAAGAGCAAGGAAGAGGGAGACATGTTGCAGGACATCCAGAAAACATTTGACCAGCTGCGCAACGTGCGCATGAAGTTGAACCCCAGCAAATGCTCCTTCGGAATGTAGGAAGGAAAATTTCTAGCCGTCATTGTCACGCGGGATGGATTCCGCGCCAACCCAGAAAAACTACAAGCCATAGATAGGATGCCTTCCCCCGCCTGTTGAAAGAAGTCCAAACCTTGGTGAGTCGCCTGGTGGCCCTCAATCGTTTTCTGTCAAACTATGCTTCAAAGTCGTTCCCATTCGTGGACACTTTGAAAAATTGTTTAAAAAGAGCAATTTCCATTGGACACCAAAACCCGAAACAACTTTTCAGGCTATAAAGCAATGCCTCATGAACCTCCGAACTTTAACAGCGCCTCTACCCAAGGAACCGCTCACACTCTACCTCCCCGTCACAGAACGGGCGGTAGGAGCGGTCCTCATGGTAGATCGCAAAGGAGTGCAAACGCCAATTTACTACATCGGTCGCACTTTGTTAGATGCGGGAACGAGGTACACCATCATGGAAAAGCTGGTTCTTGCTCTTGTGCACGCATCACGACGATTGCGCAGGTACTTCCAGGGCTACCCGATCAACGTCCTCACTGACTATCGGATAAGCGATATCCTTTGTAAACCAGAACTCTCGGGTCGCTTAGCAAAATGGGCCATTGAATTGTGGGAACATACATTTTATTACAAGCCCAGACCCACAATCAAATGACAAGTCTTAGCCGATTTCGCCACGGAAATACCCGTCGACAATGTCGAGGAATGCAAAGCCGAACAGTCCCCCGCGCCAGCACATGATCCATCGCAAAAATGGTCCCTCTTCACGGATGGGGCCTCTAACGAAGACGGTGCAGACGCGGGTCTCCGCCTTATCAGCCCAGATAAACATGAGTTCACATACGCCATCCGCCTCGATTTCAAGAGCACGAATAACGAGGCGGAATACGAAGCGCTGCTGGCAGGCCTCCGCATAGCGGAAAAATGGGGCCAGGCATGTGGAGGCACACGTGGACTCATTGCTTGTCGCACATCAGATCGACGGGACATACGACGCCAAGGACGAAACCATGGCTCTCTATTTGGAGCAAGTCAAGAAACTCATGCGTAGATTCAACTCCTGCACCGTGGAATACATTCGGCGAAGCGAAAACAAACCAGCCGATGCGCTGAGCAAAATGGCTTCTAAAGTTTTTGGACACATGGCAAAAGAAGTCCGCGTCAAAGTCCTCAGCAAGCCATCTGTCCCACTGCGACAAGTCAATATCATCCAAACAGGCAACGCGTCCTGGATGGCCCCAATCAAAGCCTATTTATCTTCCGGCACCTTGCCTGACGACAAGTCAGAAGCCCGGAAGATCAGACACAAGGCTCTTCATTATCAACTCACAGACGGCATCCTGTATCGCCGCTCCTACCTAGGGCCACTCCTTCGCTGTGTTGATTTCGCGGACGCTTCCTTCCTTATCAGGGACATACATGAGGGAACATGCGGATTACATGCGGGCCCAATGATGGCAGTCGCCAAGCTCATGAATGCGGGGTACTATTGGCCGGGCATGCACCTGGACGTGGTCAAGAAATTATGCAAATGCGACAGTTGCCAACTCCACGCGCCAAACACCTTGCGCCCCAAAAACAACTTGGTGCTCGTCACGGCGGCATGGCCATTCCAAAAATGGTCTATCGATCTAGTTGGTCCATTCCCGGCGGCGCCAGGAAATGTCAAGTTCCCAATCGTTGCCATTGATTACTTCACCAAATGGGTTGAAGCAAAGCCTCTCGCTAAAGTCGACGGAGCAGACGTCAAAAAATTCATTTAGGAATTCATCATCTGCAGATTCGGCTTGCCAATGCAACTTGTGAGCGACAATGGTTGACGCAGCTGGGCGTCCAACAGATATTCACATCAGTCGCACACCCACAAGGCAATGACCAAGTCGAAAGGGCTAACCGAAGTATTGTAGAAGGCTTTAAAGCGCGGCTTGGAAACAAACGAACCAGGTGGGTAGATGAAGTTCCCCATGTCCTATGGGCCTACCGCATCCTGACTAAAACCAGCAACGGTGACACACCGTTCAGTTTAACTTGTGGTTCCGAGGCAGTCATCCCCGCGGAAATCGGTTGCCCCTCCGTAAGAGTGTTAATGGCTAACAAGAGGAACAACGACGTAGAACTCCGCTTGAATCTTTACTTATTAGCTCTAAGAATTGAAATAATAAAATAATTGTTTTAATTTATTTAATAAATACGAATGTATCTCTAGTTAATGATATATCATTGTTGATGACTATTATACTAAAAAAATAATTATATGAACATAACCTCATAAATAAGCCTTTAGAAAATAGCTAGGCGTTACATTGGGTCGGCGAGGCAAGGTATATCAAATGAACTGTGTAAAATTTCATGTGAATCTATACTTATTAAAATCATGTGAATTTATATGGAGTTTAAGTGAGACATAAATATGATAAAATCCTTGACAACTATATCAAATAAGATGTCTATAGCAAATCTTAATATAACCAACCTCAGTTTAGTAACACAATATACTCAGGAGTAACACCATCACTGGGTACAACGTCATGTATTGTGCAGCGTATTCAGGGTCTTGTGAGTGGGTGCGACGTTTTTGCGCAAAACCATCAAAGTAGTCCCTGATTTCACATTCGAGCTTTTCTTCGTCGTCTCTAGACTATGACAAAACACCAAAATAATTTTTAAGCAACTACAGAAATGCAACAATGAAACAGTGAGCTACTTCTTTTAATTTATGCTTGCTGTTAACATTTAATTTTCTTGGCTTAGACAAAGTGTAATAACTTTGTAAAAGGTTGGCCAATTTCAACACATTACCTCATTTTTCCAAAACAGTTAACATGACTAAAATTTAATAAAAGGCATTTTATCAAACATATAACAGGCATACAATTCAATAACATGCATTTTTTCAACCAGGTAACAGTCATACAATTCAACAACAGTCTTTTTGTTAGACGGGTAACATACCAAAAATGATAGCAACTACTGGAGCACAACCGTTATTCCTAGCTAGCTTCTACATAAACCTGATTCATTAGCACTTATTAAAAAATAATGCTTAATATCCACATTAAGACATAAAAGTTAAAAAAAAAGATATACATGCAGCGTCTTTTTAGCTAATTTTTTTCATTTTGTGCAAGTGTTTGGCGATCTTGAACATGAGTTTTCTTCCTCAAGTAAATAGAACGAAGTCGATACTATATCCTTGTAAAACGTAAGTCATCTGCAACTATAATTATTATGATAGATATTTAGTCATAATTGTGACAATAGTCAACAAACCAGGTCAACATTCGTACATGCTTCAGTTATTACTTTACTATATGTGCACATCAAGATAGTTTTCATACACTATAACCCCTAGTCTAGTGAGGCATGAGTTTACTAGGAAACTCAACAAGAATACAATTGCTCAGTCATACAACACCCAAACACTCAATCATCAAGCCTTTAGTAAGAACATATAAACCTAACACATGAAAGGTTTCCATTAACACATGTATATCAATCAAGAAAGTATTCATGAACTCTCATTTACTTATAAGAAAATACGACCAAGTAACCACAACACCAAGACAAAAACCACAACTACATCATGTACACAACTCAAGATCACAACATAGGTGATTAACTATTATGGACACATCTAAACACACTTGGTTTGGATCGAAACATTCACTAGAAAGCCTTGAGTTATCACCATCACTCCTAATAATACAAACACAAGAATCCAAAACCTATGTCTACACCTCATGAATTTTTGGCTACAACATCTTACACACTTAACATATGATGTAAGCTACTACACTAGCTCATGAGGATCACCACTTACACTAAATAAGATACTTGACTTTAGGCAACTATCTTTCCATCCAAGAAACACTACCTATATGTGTATGTAAGATCACCATCATCGAACACTAGGAGCATCACCACTAGGCCTAAGACAAATGCTAAACTAGGATAGGTTTTCACAAGAGACAAACATTCCCTTGCACTAGAAAGGAAACCTTACACACACACCTTAACACATGACATTTACCTCATTTGTTCCCTTGTTTTTTGGCCTAACACCTCCACACAAGACACCAAGAAGCTTCCAAGATTACAACCCACAACCTAGGAACCATCACTATCTAATAGTATGGACAAAGTTTGCCATTGACTTGTCACTATCCAATCCTATATCTCTTGTATATAGATCGGCCGATTACAATTCACAAGGGAAAGGGATAGATCAACAAAACATTCTAGAACATACAACTCACTAGTGAGTCACTTACATATAATCGGCTAGAGACAAAAGACCACAAACATCCAAGCAAGTCAACCTTACCTTAAAGATGATTAGGAGCCTACAACACCTAGCCTTTCACCAAATCATGCTAACATTCCTTTAACACTATACTCGACCGAAACAAAGGGAGGTTACCACAATTGTTTTTGTCATCACTTGCTTGAATCCACTATAAATAGCCCTCTAGTTCATCCCAAACAACTTGCACCACACCCTTTCTTTCTCTTGATCACTTGCAGCCCCAAACACCCTCTCAAAACACATAAAACCCATCAATCAAGTCAAGCTCAAGCCAAGGAATAGGAAGGCCAAGCACCCGAGATCATTCCTCACTTAGAGCTCACTTCGAGTAAGTATTCTTGTCCCAATAAGTTTCTAAACTCTAGGCCTAGTATGTTCACCCAATCCATCAACTCTAGAGTCTTTAGAATCGGCCCTATGCATACACTAGCCACACACATTGTTACATCTATGACTAACATCTAACTAGTAAGCATTTTAACACTAAGATACACACTAGTAGTCAACGCCGATCCCCATGTCTACATTTCATGTCAAGTTAAGTGTAGACAAGTTCAATCATATCATGAAAACAACCTTTTAGTGATAGTAGAACTCATGAACTCCATGATTCTAGACTTAAGGTATTAATGAATGCTTTATAAACATTGTTGCCATCAAAACCACTCGTAACCCCTTAACATGATCACGGCCATGACTAGACAAGGCTAAGCCAAGCCCATTTGAACCCAAGAGCAATCGGATTCAATGCCAACATGAGGCATTGATTCGGCAATAAACATTTAACGTGTGTTAGATTGGGCCGTAGCATGTGTTAATACATAACAAGCTTGTAAAAGGTTCCAAAACACATAGATGCACTTGTTTTCTTAAGATACCTACCATACATGAGAGATGGGTATCAACATAGAGCCCATGATAGCATGTGGGTCCATTGGTGTTCAAAACATCATACATTCAGGATCACATGACTCAAATTTACAATAATTACAAAGGTCCATAGAAGTTGGGAATAGGAACTTGTGATTTACCATGCTTTTGATGAAATCATAGGGCAATTACTGTCAGGACGATAGTCATTTCACTTTCCGGCTTCACTAGACCACGTACAACTCAAACAGGTGAGTTTTCATGGCCCCATTTTACTACTTTTCATTTTGGGGGAAATACATGCATCAATACTTGTGTAATTTTCAAGTGTGTGTACATTCTATCATGACTTCCATGTGGAACATGAGACATTTTGGTGCATGATCTCATTAGTCCTCGTACATCGTTTACTGTAACCATTAGCTAAACATCTAGCCTGGGAACACTTTAATAGATCTATTGGGTTGACACCCCCACTCTTGGTTAGTCGCTCTAACCGGTCACATACAAAAGAGTGTTAGTATTCTACAATGCATACATTGTATTTTAGTATACAATGCGCGAGGCACAACAGTCAAGAGGTTTGGTTACAGGACTCATGGTTCGCACAGTGATCATTTGCCTAGCTAGCATTTGATTGGTCATTACACGAATTACACGTCGGTTTTGCTCAACACAAACAAAACCCCTGAACTCACCAACATTATTGTTGACAAAACTCGTTATGCATGTGTTTCAGGTAACTAGATGGAGGGCCAAAAGGATTTGAGGGAGAGGTTCGAGCAAGCACTGTGTGGTACCACTACGATGGTTTCATCTTATTGTCCTATTGCTATTTAGTCATGAGAGTAATAGACATGTATTCTCTTTTTGTTAATGATATGGTGACGTTTTTAAATAATCAATGGCAATGTCCATCTACACGGTGGTACTATTTTTAAAAAAATTGTTGTGATTTCTTGAACCTTGTGCTTGAAAACATTTCGGTCGTTACATCCCGTGTTCCGCCTTGGCGGGGTGTGACAATAATAGTATCAGTTGACGATGATAATAGTAATAAAAAAAATACTTAAAAAAACAACAAATAGACACAAAGACAAAACTAAATTACCTACAGTGCTTTCCAACTTTTATGAGGCGACTCGAGCTTCCTCAACAGATTAGGCTCGAGATCCTTCTCAAGTTTACAACAATTCCAATAAACACCTCTAGAATCAGGCCGCTTGCGTTCCGATCCAAATTTTTCAGTCTAAGCCGATGTCGTCGAAACGGTGCTCCTTATATACTCCATTTTTTCCGATCCATGTACATACTAAAATCAACACCAAATAAAAAAACAATTGTTGAACATCTTACCTGCGATTGAACACGAACAGAGCAAAGATATCTCGCCGGAACCCTAGTCAGGTCAACGACGTTGATAGCCGGCACGCGCAGGTCGCCGAGCACCTTTTTCGGTAGGAAGTTAGATTAATGCTGGAGAAAGTGAAAAATTATAAGAAGAAGACATGTACCAGACCAAGTGTTGACGTGGGAAGCGATCGAAGACGATATTGGAAGCGGCGGAGAAAGGCGGATATGTTTGTGAGGAAACGGTGGAT
The DNA here is from genome assembly GCA_030844895.1 of Ambrosia x helenae. Classification (NCBI taxonomy): domain Eukaryota; kingdom Viridiplantae; phylum Streptophyta; class Magnoliopsida; order Asterales; family Asteraceae; genus Ambrosia; species Ambrosia x helenae. The sequence goes on from JAUTDX010006046.1 coordinate 43,163, forward strand.
GTTGATGGTGATGGTGACAGGTTCATGTACCTGGTTCTTGTTGTTCTTCTCCATTAGAGAGAGAGAGAGAGAGAGCGAGAGAGAGTGGGAGGAAGACACCTGAAATGATTCTGAGGAGGAAGGGAGGGGTAAGGAAAAAGGGTTACATCGCTTTGAAGAGTTGTACACGTGCTTTTGAAGTCTTGTACATGTTGCAAGAGGGGAATGTGTAAAAAGACAAAGCATTAAACACTTGTATCTGAAAGTACAAAAAACTATGCATAAACAGGTTGGTAAATGTGTGTGTGTGTGTATATATATATATATATATATATTATGGCTCTCCTCTCTCCACATCATATTCTTTGTGATTTTGCCTAAGGTTAATTCTGTCAATTACAATATATTTCTGGTGTCATATCACTTTGATTGTCAGTGTCATATCACTTTGATTGTCAGATGGATAGATATTCAAGACTTTTGTCTTTGTCCTCTCTTTAACTTTATTTTAACCCACTCCACTTTTTTATCTCTCTGTTTGTTACTTTTCTTTTCATCATTTGAGCCATAAACAACCACTCTATCTCTCTTATTTTCTTTATAAAACCCACTTTTATCTCTCTTCTTTACCATATACCCAGTACCCTTTCTCTCTTTTTATATCTTATCTTTGAATATCAAAGACAACAATACAACCTGCAACATTATTCTCTCTATCTATTTATGATATAAACACAAAGGTGGTGAAAGTAGACGGTTGGGTGTTGCTTAGCAGTGTCGACTTACGGTTAAGTGAGTCCGACTGTGAGATTGGTGGTTAGCAGTAACGTGTACGATGGTAGAGGGTTTGGCCATCGTTGGAATAAGGGTGGTACAAAAAACTGTACTTCTAGATCTGTAAGTTTCTCTTGTTTTTTCATGTTCTTGTCATACTTAACAATAAACATTAACTTTGGTGAAAAACTAGGAAATAAACAAGGTTGATTTTTTATTTCTTGGGCCTAGCTTGTTCCAAATCTAGCCCTTGGTGAAAACACTAGTAAAATAAACAAGAAAAGTTGTGTTAAGAAAGATTATTGTATTTGTGTTCTTATTTCCCAACTCATAATCATAAAAAAAAAAAAAAATTTCCTTTCTTTTCACAATCTTTTAAGTTATGGATCTGTGTTCTCATTTTCAATTTTTAGCAACTTTATTTTTGGGTTTCAAAGATTTCATAACGATTTTTCTTGGCATAGATTTCAAATTGGTTTTTCTTAGCAAATCTTGTTGTTATATTAGCGTTTGTTTTAGGCTCTTTTTTATTTGTTTTTTTAATATATATATTTTGTAAGTTTCATAAATTTATGATGTGGGTGTGTTTAGGAGAGCAAATTCGTGTGGAGGTATAGGATTCGAGGCAGTGAATTATCATCAAATTGAAGTTCATTAGATCCATGGTTTTGTATATTCGTGCTTGTTGATAATTATGTGACTTGGCTTTGTTACAAGGAATAAAGTGTGTTTGTAAATAATTGGTTTTTCGTATTTAACATGTCTTGTTACAATGTAACTTGTTTTATTTATCATGTTTTTTATAAAGATGTTTCCGATTATGTATTCAGTAACATTTTATGAAACATTTTTATACAACACAACGCGAAGTATAAGTTGTAACATGTAAACAAAGTTGTAACATATTAGAAGTATGAGCTATAACACTGTATTAAAAGTGTAACATCCTAAAAATATAAGTTGTAATCCAGTAACAAAGGTTGTAACATACCAACAAAAGTTGTAACATATAAGTTACAACATACCAACAAAAGTTGTAACATATAAGTTACAACATAATACATACAATATGTTACAACGTAACGAATAACAGTTTTTGTACAAGTATTATATATGTAAAAGTGAAAAAGTTAAATTTTCCTTAAAGAAAAATGAGAGAAACAAGAGAGGAGAGAGTGTGAAATAGTGAAAAAGGTGAGTTGTTACAGTTATATAAGTACATTAAGTTGTTACAATTGCATAAATATATATTTCTGGTTACAGTTAAACAAGTAATAAGTAAATAAATTGTTTAACTTGTTACAGTTAAATAATTACCCTAAGTTGTTATAGTAACACACACACACACACACACACATATATATATATATATATATACTTACAGTTAGATAAGTAACAGATAACATAGGTTGTTTTAGATAAGTAACCTTGTAGCATCTAAGTTGTAAAAAGAAAATGTTTAAATGTAATAATATATGAGTGAGAAAGTGGGTGTTAAAGTTATGATGTAGTAAAAGAAAAAGGTCCTGACACAAGTATAGAACAACAATTTTCAAGAAAAAGCCATCACTGAGTGCTCCTAAACTACCCTTATTGTACATTTTAATAAATACTTTATTAAAAAGAAAAAGTTTAAAGGTAACAATAAATATCAACCATTGATTATAGTGGATGAATGGTGGAGATGGGGTTTTTAGAGTTTCTTTAACTCAGGGGGTTTTCATTTTATCCCCCCTATATATATATATATATATATATATAGGTTTAGGTTCCTGTACAAATGACATATTTCGTGAGAAGTGTGAGAAGGATTAAGAATTGGCATGTAGGCATCATGTTTTGGATTTAGGAATAATGTTTTAGCTTGTTTTAACTTGAAAAACACCAAACACAACAATCTAAAACACAATGCAATGTATTATAGTTATTAAATTTAAAAAACAACTAAAACACACTACTTAACACTTAAAACACACTGTTTAATGTTCTTAGTGTGGTGTTTTAAGTTTTAAGCCTAAAATACATTGTTTTTGGTTTTTAATTGTTATGTTTGGTGTTTTTCTAGGCAAAACAATCCAAAACATCATGAATAAGTTCAACAAATGATGCCTAAGTATCAATTTTTAATCCTTCTCACACTTCTCACGAAATATAGCCTTTGTACAGGAACCTCACCCTATATATATATATATATATATATATATATATATGGTGAGGTTCCTGTACAAAGGCTATATATATAGGGGATGGATAATTTGAAAACCCTCCCCACTTAAGAAAACCATGAAAACCTCCTTTATTAACATTGATCATCATGATTCAATGATTATGATTAATTGATTATTTTATTTAAAAAGTGTAAAAGATAAAGTTACATATATTGAATAAAATAATATAGAAGGGCATAATGGTAAAAAATAATACACTCTCTCTCTTCCTTTTACAATATTCTCTCTCCATTCTTCTCTCTCCTCTCTCCTTAACCAGCCATTCACTCTTTTGACATAAAACCTTTCTTTAGAATACAATCAGTCTTTAATTTTTAAAATGTTTTTTTTCTTTTGACTTTTACAAAGTTCAAACATTATAATCTCTCAAAAACAAAAAAAAATGTATGTTTTTTTAATTCTATTTTTACTTTTCAATATTCTCTCTCCTCTCATCCATTCTTTATTTTCTTGGGAAAAACATAAGGTTTTTTTTTAACAATTATATATGTTTTTGTAACTTGTTTCACCTAAAACATATAAATAAATTATAACCCAACAACAAAAACATATGTTTTCACGACTTGTCTCACAAAAAACATATAAATAAATTATAACCCAGCAACAAAAACATATGTTTTCACGACTTGTCTCACAAAAAACATATAATAAATTATATCCCAACAACAAAAACATATGTTTTCACGAATTATCTCACAAAAAACATATAATAAATTATATCCCAACAACAAAAACATATGTTTTCACAAAACTTATCTTACAAAAACATATAATAAATTATACCTCACAACAAAACATATGTTTTTAGATGAAAACACAAATGTTTTTAGATGAAAAAGGACTCCTCCATGATTCCATAAATGCCTATGGACCAAAATATAACAACTAACCTTTCAAATGTAAGAAACACCTCTTCCAAAATATAATAATTAACCACGCAACATTAAGAACATCACAGATCTGGATCAGATCACAAACCTCCAAAAGATACTTTATTTACATTGTCAATACACTACAAAAAAAGAAAAAAAAACAGATTCAAAACTTTAATTACAAAAAGTACTTAACACACATGTATCTAGACACAATCACACAAACAACCACATCAAATAACAACACAAAAAATCTTACAAACCAATGGCACTTTTTTAATTACAAAAAAAGAAAAATAAATAGATTCAAAACTTTAAACAACATAAAAACAGATGAAATTTCATAACAACAGAAAAACATGAATGTGTCTAGAACAAGAACCCCCATAAAAAAATATGGATCTAGAACAAGAACCCTTAGCAAGAAATGACAAAAAAAAAACACACAACCTTTCTCTAACGGTAACGAACGAGCAATAATGTCGATTGTCGACTATAGATCTAGCTTTCAAAACATCACCACTGTGTACAATACTTTTGTTAGGACTTGGTAATCTTCTTAAAGCAAAAGCCTTTAAAGCTTCACGAATAACCTCCTTACCTACCAAACCTTTACTTTTAATACTCACAAGAACTTGTTTGTATAAACTAATTTCATCAAATGATGGTGACATGTATCTGGTACTTTGAAGATTAAGTGTGTATGTGTGTTTTGAGGTGAGAGAAACAATACTTTGAAGATGTAAGTGTGTACGTGTGTTTTGAGGTGAGAGAAACAATCCTTTTTGATTGTATGTTTGAGGTAAAAAGATATATTCTTTGTTATTGTGTAGGGAGAGAAAGAGAGTAAAAAATAAAGAGATAATATTTGGAGAGATAGAGAGTGAAAAAGAAAGAGGTAACATGTCAGATAAAGCAGATGAGAGAGGTTTGGAAAATTAATTAACTACCCAAAATGCCCTTACGGGTTAAAGAAAAATCTATGACGTGGACAAATAATGACCACCAATATGGGTTTGCTGGGTTTCATCAACTAAAAGGGGTTTTCTGATTATAATTGCCCTATATATATATATATATATATATATATATATATATATATAGTGGAGAGTTCAAATGAGAACAAATTATCTTGTGAGAAGAAAAAGAATAATTCTAAACTCATTCATTTAATTATTGTATTTAATGTTAACTAAGTTATTAATTTATTGTAACCCCCCATAAATTAGTTACATAAATAAAACTCATAGTTTATCTTTAAAATATATTCCGTCAAAGCAAACTTAACTACAGTGAAGGATAATTTTCGATATGTGTAGGATGTGCGTATGATCAATTTCTATATGTGTAGGGTTAATATTTGATAATCTTGATGTGTGTAGGATAACATATGATAGATTCGATATATGTAGGAAGAATTTTGTTATGTGTAGAAATTTTTTTGATAATGTATACGATAAAATGTTAAATGACTAATTAATTAGGGAGATAATAATTAATGTAACATGAGTTAATGTATTTAATTTTAACATTATGTCATTTGTTCTTTTTGTTCTCATAATAATTTTCTTCTTATTTGATCCTCCCCATATATATATATATATATATAATAAATGGTTTGTGCATTTGTGTGTTGTACATGGTTCTTTATGCGTGTTTTGGCTTGGATAGTTTGTACCATTTGCTTTAGATGTTGTAACCATTGTTTCCCTCTACTAGTTTCCAACTTCATATCTCATTCAACATAGGGACATAGGGTTTCATCCACCTGCAAACTTGTCATTGTAACCCAAAGCGTCTCACCCACCGCCAGCCCCATCAGGCTGACACACCACCATATCCAAACCCAACCTTGGCTCGCCACCAGCAACCTGTGACCCAGAGCAAACCAAACCTCGGTCGCTTTGAGGATTCAGGTATTCCTTTTGTCTATTGCTTTTCGTTGTCTCTTTATTCTTTGGAGATTGTTGCATCGTTGATCCTAGCATGTCGTCCAGTGGTTGAATCGTTGAATCAACGATGAACTAAAACCTAGGTGTAACTGAAGGCCAGTGGCCGGTTGTGGCGACGACTGGTTTACAGCTGCTTATGGAGGTTACGACGACCGACGTGATGTCACACCCCGCCAAGGTAAAACACGGGATGTAACTCGAAAGATTTTCAAGAACTATGTATACGAGTATCGAACCCCAAATGTTGGTGAATTGAGACATTAGATAATTGTGAATTAATTGTTTGATATTAATTGCAATTACGTGCTTCTGTGAATCTATGTGTAAACTGTTATGTGATTATGTGAATTTAGACAAAGCATGTTATTAAAAATCGTAATCGATGAACCGTTAGGATGGTCGGGGTCTAAATACACGAGGTTAAGCTTGGTATGGTCCAAAATAATGAAAACATCGAAGAAAACATGCAACACATTGGATAGGACCATGCGAAACGAGCCGAGGAAGAGTGAACGGTTGTTTGTTCACTCTTTCCGAACGGGCGTTCGACGGTGACTGACGCGCAAAACCGACTTTAAACCCTCTATTTAAGAAATCTTAAGCCTCATGCACCTCATAACCTCAACCCTAATCGTCCATAACATCCCCCACACGAAAAATAAACCCTACAAACACCTGCTAAAGCTCAAGAACATCATCCGGAAGGTTAGAAGGTGTTCGGGTCTTGATTGTGAAGAGCTTTAGGTATATTATCTTAAAACCTTGTATTTTAACCATTCTTGATTATGTTTAAACACCATAAATTGGTTTTTTCCAGATCTGAAACAAAGTTATAAAGATTAAAACATGAGTTTTTCAAAAGATTAACATGTTAAACATAGGATTTCATGATGATTATATGATTATGTTTGCATGTTAAGGTATGTTGTTGATTGTCGAACATCTAGGGTTTATAGAGGGTTGTGTTCATGGTGAATCTTGCATGTTTTGGTAATATTAATGTGTTGGGATAATTGTATGATGATTTCTCGGTGTTCTTGATCGATAATGCACATGTAGGAATTGATATAGTCGATAATATTGCATGTTTAAAATCTGGACAGAAGGTGTATGTCGACTTTTAGGCTCTGTAACTTGACTTTAAATATTGGTTTTGATCGATTCTTGTTATGTGCATGTCATACATAGTCTTAGCTTTCTGTAATGGACAAGATCATGCGATTTGGTGTTCGTTTGATGTGTTTTTAGAATTTTATTTGAATATGGGTCAAAACTGATTTTCGGATTAAAAACTTAGGTCGACTTTAATCAACTGTAACTCGAGTTCTATGAAGATTTAGGTTATGAAATTTGGACATCAGGTCAATATTGGAAAAAATCATCTTTTCCAAGTGGATTCATCCTGTTTGGAGGAATACACAATTTTTGGGAATTTTTATCGTAAACTGACCTGTTGCGAAAGTTTTCAGAACCTAGCTGTCGTATTTGATTTTTCATAATTTTTCAACAAGGTTTTGTTATGAAATAAAAATAGTGGAACGACAAATGGAATCATATTAACGTTCTATAAAAGTTTGGTGGTCTAATTCTTTGTGCAAGTATTTTTAGAAAAATCATTTTGGCGGTGTACAATCTGTCCTAAAAACAAAGATTGTAACATAGATGTATATATGTTTATTTGAGGTCCTATATGCTTTGATTTGGACTTGCACTTGCGTGTACACCTGTATGACATGTATTTGAAGTGTATAACTAATATTAATCATAGCGTTCACCAACGGGTTCGTAGGGGTTTACTTGTACACGTAGTTGCACTTTCAGTCACTTAAATGGTTTCACAACATTAAACGTTTTGGACAAACGGGTTATGTGGTGTATTGTATGTACACACATACTCACATGATATCACATGTAATAGGGAGTCGGTAGCACGTCCTTATTTGCGAAGTTTGGATTTTTAGCTTGCAACCTAAGGTGAGTTTCACTACTTTTTCTCAAAAGCATGCGTCTCTGGTTGGAGACACACATATTAATTCCTGGTTGGGAATTACTTACTTTTCTAGTGCGGTTTAGGACTACTTTTACGTCCCGGGTTTTGGGGTGCTTTGGTTCACTGGGTGAATCGGGTTTTACTAATTGATATTTTTGTGTCCTTGATGAACTAAACCAACTCTATCATTGAAGTCCTTCTAAATACCGAATGATTTGCTAGTTGGCAAGCGGGTTACTAGTTGACAGCGCTATTAGGTTTCACAAACCTCACATCATGTTGGGAGCACGGGTGTGAACTATAACTTAACATATATCATTGTTGATAGATAATGATGCAAGGCACTTTGCTCAATGTTGTGGGATCTTGTTGTTTAGCAGTTCGGTATTACCTGTGTTTAGTTGTCATGAGTGGGTTAGCTACCCCTGGAATTGTTGAATTAGCGGTTATGTGGTTTTGGAAACCTACGCGTTTGCTTACTCATTTATTTTAACTTTGTGAACTCACCAACTTAAATGTTGACACACGATAGCATGCTTTTGCAAGTCGCTAGATTGGAGCACGAGTAGGTCATGCATCATATGTGTCATGGGATTATGAACACTTTAAACTATTTTGCATTTACTTACTTATGTTTGGTTTTGGGCGCGTTTGTTTTGCGCGTACAATTTACTTAACTGCTTTTGATTTCGCTTCCTCAATTACTTAAACTTTTGGTTGACTTTTTAAACTTGGTTTTCAATAACGAACTAAATGGTTTGGGCATTTAGAGTCGTTCATGTGACTTATGGCTATGGGATCCTGGTATGTCACGCGCTTTGCGGTAAAACCCCGCAAGTGGAAATTTGAGGGTGTGACAATTTTAGCTCGTCAAAAGTTACAATTCGAGAAATTCATTGTTTTTGAAATCTAAGGATTTTACATTCAAATACTTGCTAGTTCAAATAAAAATCCCCACAAAAATGGTGTCGTGTAACGCCTGCTTGATCCCAAGTTCCATTTATGAAAATCTATTACCTGAAAAACATGCATAAAATATTTGTCAACATAAAGTTGGTGAGTTCACAGGTTTGATTGACTCGCTGTGAGTTGTTCCTGGAAAATTTGTTGGTGATTCTCGTAAATTGTTGAGAATTACTGTAAATTATTCGCGTTGAAAAGTTTGCGAAAACACACACAATTAGTGAATTCGTGTTTAACCAATCACTGCCTAGCTAGGGCAAGATTTATGTACCAACATAAGCCCATAACCTAACCTCTGACATGTAGTGCCTCGCACATTGTACAATAAAGACAACGTGAATATGGTAGAATACTAGCACTCTTGTGCATGTGGCAGGTTAGCGCGACTAACCAAGAGTGGGGGTGTAAACCCAATAGATCTATTTAAGTGTTCCATGGCTAACTGTTTAGGTAATGGTTACGGTGTAATGTATTTACAAGGACTGTTGAGATCTCAGAACCGATTGTCTCATGTTCCACATGGTAGCCATGATAGAATTCACTCTAAACAGTTTGTAACTTGAATAATGTAGCATGTTTTACCCCCAAAAATATGAAAAACGGTAAAAGGGGTCGTGAAACTCACTTGGTGTCTGTGCGAGAGGTCTAGCAATGCAAAAGCCCAAATAACTACAGTCTGAACGAAAGTGCCTTAGAATGTTAAGGACAACTTAGGTTTATGTACTTGTTTATTTACCATGCAAGGTGTTCACCCGATTTGTAACTCTTTGGACCATGTGTACGTGGAGTTATAGTCCATACACATGACGATTACTACGTATCTTTATTCGTACTTTTGAAAAGATGTATGGTTTTCACTTGTAGGTCTTGGAAACTCTTATTAGATCCATTCGTTTATGGTTGTAAAAATAATCAATCTTGTCAAAACCGGGTTCATGAGTCACCATATGGTACCTCATGTTAACACACATAGAGATTTAACATATGTTTCATAAAAGAAAAAAAACAAAGATTTGTACATGTTTATGTTGAGTTCAAAAGTTGGAGATTATGTATCTTGTTCGCCTCATAACACACTCATATGCACTTGTATACATCTCTACGAGTTAGGGCTGGCAATATTTAACCTGTATAAGACATGATAAGACCTGTTAACTGAAAAGTACACTATGTGATTTTTTACTTTTTTTTCAAATAATTAGAATTAAGAGGCAAAAATCCTTCATTTCTCTTTTTTGGTACATAAAACATAAAATTGTGTTATAATATATATATATATATGTATTTGTGTGTACATATATGGTGTATTAGTTCAAGTTTGGTACGTTTTATGCATTAGAACTTAGTGTTTCAGTGTTGATGAGCTGTGTAGTCGGGTGAATGCATGTATCGAATAATAATAGTAGAATTGAAAAGAGTATAGGTTAGTGTCGACGTACCACGACAATGGACCAGAAATAATTGAAATGGTCAAGTTCTAGTCGATTGTTTCTGTAAAATTTTATGATAGAATACAAGAACAACTATTGAGCCAACATGAACTCAAGAACATGAACACAGAGTTTTAGGCGACAAAACAAAGGCGACAAAATCTTATTAACCCAAACCTAAAAATCTCCCCCCAAATACCCTGAATCTCACCAAATAGTGAGACTCTAAATCAATAACTGTAAATATCAACTGATTTGTTAGATCAGTTGATACTACAGGTTTAAGAGTACAATAACAAGACAAAGACTTACAGACCTGAAGACTTGTGATCGAAACAATCGATCAACCATAGGTTATCAAAGACTGATAACCACAAGACCTCCAAATACAACACCAGGATACTAACCCTAACCTTCTTTACAGAGAAGGAAAGGAAGAATACAAAGAGACACTATGAAACCCTAGAGAGACGATTACACAAAATGATTATTATTGAAATAATAATCAGGAGAGCTGAATATATAGTGGGTCTCGAATGTTCCATCAGAATGAATCTCAGCCCTTGATCAACCATCCAATCCAACGATCACAATAATCCCCTGAAATAATATCTCAACAAACATTTAACAACTTAACAATATTCAGACTTGGGCCACTTCCTTTGGACAATTAAAATAAGCCCAATAACCATCCTTGGACACAAAGTTATCCCAACAACAACATATGAATTATCCAATTACTTAAGCATGTATTTTTAAAACACGTCCCCTTAATTCATATGTTTAAACAGGTCCAACATCCTCAAATCTGAACAAAACTTTCTGTGTTGTTGAACACTCAGTCCTTTAGTAAGGCCATCAGCAATTTGATTTTCAGAATTGATTTTCAATGTTTCAATCAAACCATTTGTAACTTTTTCTCTTAAAAAATGTATATCTAATTCAAAATGTTTAACTCTTTCATGGAATACAGGATTTGCTGCTATAGATATAGCAGCTTTACTATCACAATATAATTTCATAGGCAATTTATTGAAACCTTCAATTCACTTAACAAATTCTTTAGCCATAATAACTCACATGCAGCAGAACACATTCCTCTATATTCAGCTTCAGCTGAAGATCTAGAGACAGTGTTCTGCTTTTTACTCTTCCAGGAAACCAACGAATGTCCCAGAAATATACAGTATCCTGTAACTGATTTCCTTGTTACAAGACACTTAGCCCAGTCAGCATCCACATACCCAACCAGGTTTAGATCACTTCCTTTGATAAAACTAATACCTTTTCCAGGTGACTCCTTAAGATATCTAAGTAACCTTAAGGCAGCCTTTAAGTGACCTTTGTTGGGTTTGTGCATGAACTGACTAAGATACTGAACTGCATAACTTATATCAGGCCTTGTTAATGACAAATAAATTAACTTGCCAATTAACTTTTGAAAGCCTGTAACACTATCAACTAATACATCATTCTTCTGAGTTTTTGTGTTAACAATATAACTTTGTTCTATAGGATTGTTAACAGGTTTACAACCAAGATAACCAAACTCATTAAGAAGTTCCAGACAATACTTTCGTTGGGTTAGACAAACACTACCCTCAGAATACAAGACTTCAATTCCAAGAAAATATTTTAATTTTCCTAAATCCTTTATAAGAAAACTTGAGCTTAAAAGTTTTTTAACATTTTCAATTTCAGACATACTATTTCCTGTTAATACAATGTCATCAACATAAACAAGTAAAACAAGAAACACATCACCTTTAGACATCACATACATAGAATAATCACACAGACTTTGTACAAAACCAATTTTAACAGTACATCAGTCAATTATTCATTCCACTTCCTAGGTGCTTGTTTTAGACCATATAAAGATTTAACAAGTTTACACACTTTTGTTTCATCTTTAGAATAATAGCCCTCAGGAAGTGTCATATACACATCTTCAATGATAGAGCCATATAGGAATGCATTGTTAACATCTAATTGATGCAAAGTCCAATTATTTTGTACAGCTAGACTAATTATACATCTTACAGTTACCATTTTGACTACAGGTGAGAAAGTCCTCTCCAAAATCAAGACCTTCTCTTTGATTGTATCCTTTAGCAACAAGTCAAGCTTTATATCTTTCAACTTCACCACTAGATTTATATTTTATTTTAAAGACCTATTTGCATCCTATAGGTTTCCTACCAACAGGTAAATCAGACAAGACCCAAGTGTTGTTTCTATGCAAGGCTTCCATTTCTAAATTCATTGCTTCAACCCATTTAGGTCTTTGGCAGCCTCACTATAACTACTTGGTTCAACATTGTTATTTAATACAGACACAAGAGACAAATTTTCACAGGATAAATGTGAATAATTCACAACCTTCTTAACACCATATTTAACCTTACCATCAACAACAAATTCATCAAATCTCCTAGGAAAGGTTGACACCCTAGATGACCTTCTAAAAGTACTTCCCTCAGTGGAATCAACTCATCATTTGTCAGGTCTTCATCCTGGCCAACCATACCAGATTCACTACAACCTGGGTTAGATGAGTGATTTAAACCACCATCTTTGTCAGCCCTGGGAGTGTTCCCTGGTTGCTGACTAGAAGACCCAACATGAGTATTATCATTTCCCCCTTCATCATTGGGAAGTTTAGAACTCTCAGTCTCATTCAAACCTTGGTTGTCTAAAGACTCAAAACAATAAAAAAAATAAGATGATTTAAATGATTTATTTCAGAAACAGGTTCAATATTTTCTAAAGAATTTTTATAAAGAAAAAATTCTTCACAAAATCTAACATCTCTAGAAAACTCAACCTGTTTTGACTCTAGATTCCAAAGTTTATATCCCTTTTTGAAAACAGAATAACCAATCAACACACATTTTTCAGCACAACTTGAAAGTTTATCAGACTCATTTAACTTTGTACAAAAGCAAAGACAACCAATTGTTTTTAAGTGACTGAGAGTGGGGGGAAATTATAAAAAACTTGATATGGACTCTTACCTAATAATACAGATGAGGGAATCCTGTTAATAAGATAAGTAGCAGTCAAAACACAATCAGACCAAAATCTTAATGGTAATCCACTCTGGAATAACAATGCCCTAGCCATATTTAGAAGGTGTCTATGTTTTTCTTTCAACAATACCATTTTGTTGTGGTGTATACACACAAGTTGTTTGGTGAATTATACCATTTTGTTTACAAAAGTTTATCATTTGATTGTTTACAAACTCAGTCCCATTATCACTTCTAAAGACCTTAATTTGTTTTTTAAACTGGGTTTTTATAAGTGCATAGAACTCAGTTATATTTTCAAAACTTCTCCTTTATTTTTCAACATGTAACGCCAAACTGTTCTAGAAAAATCATCAACCACATTAGAAAATATCTAAAACCTTCTCTACTTATAACTCTATATGGAACCCAAACATCTAGGTGAATTAATTCTCCTATTTCTTTTGTTTTATGTTCACTCAAAGGAAAGGGCAACCTTGTTT
>JAUTDX010006047.1:0-41102 GCA_030844895.1 Ambrosia x helenae
ACCAATCGACTTCTTTATGTCTAGACCTATGACGAAACCAAAAAAAAATGAAATTGACTTTACATTTTCTATAATCTCTATAGGTCTTCGCTTTTTATTATTGAAAATCCTATCATTGCGCTCGTTCCACAGAGTCCATAAAGAAGTGTAAATAATACCACCTGAGAATGACGCTCTTGTTCTTCGAAATCTATGGTTTTCCGGCATTGTGGACGATGTCTGAAATGTCAAAGGCAAAGCTGTGACTTAATCTGCACCAAGCCTCTACTCGGAACCACACCTCTTGCGCATAAGAACATCCTGTAAAGAGATGAATCGCTGTTTCTGTATCCCCGTTGCAGAAAGTACAATCCTGGTTCTGAATAAAAACACATCGTTTCATTAATTCAGCGATGGTTGGAAGCCGGTTAAGCATCAATCTCCAGACCATGATCTTGCACTTGTTAGGCACCCAATTTTTCCAACAGATCGTTGGTCTGTTACTGTCCGTAACAGTGCTGTCCAACAGCTTCTTTGCCGAAGATACCGAAAACATCCCATCCTTGTCCTAACGATACTCGATCTTAAAATTACTAAAATTAAAAAACTACAAAGTTAATAAATATTAAGATTAAGTCCAAATTAAAAAAATATACCAATAATAATTAAAAAAATTAAAAACAAGTAATAATAATATTTAGCTGAAATACTTATATCGTTTATATATTTGGTTGAAACAAAAATATTTGATTGTAATATTCGGAGTCCAATTTGGTTGAAACAATAATGTATTGATTGTAATATTCGGACTCTAATAAGTCAATAACTCACAAATCCACAATACAACAAACAAATTATCCTCGTTGCACTCTACATGTGATACGACCATCCTAGGCAAGAGCGGTGGTCTGGTAACCGCAAATCATTACAGTGCAGCAGTATTATGAGGGCTTTAGCTATTTGGAAAGACGGAATGGGATTGAGGAGCTTGCCCTCCCGCTCCTAATGCAATCTGCTGAAGGTTAGTTAGCAGGCCCAAACACCCGGCCTGCCTTTGATAACGAGGGCGAATGTCAAGCAATGTCTGCGGAAGGTCGCAGATGGCCATTTCACAGCCGCAGTAAAAATTCTATGTTCCTCCGGGGTTGCTCCATTTGGGGATTCCACCTTGAAGGCCCTGATTGATAAACACCCCGTCACCGATCCCCCAGCATTGCCTAATGTCTTACCCCTCTGAGGGTGCCCTTTCAAGTCGACGCGGATTGTGTGTTTACGGAATATTAAATCCTTTCCGAAAGGGACGTCATGCGGGAGGGATGGCCTTAGAGCTCAACATATCTTAGATGCACTTTGTGGCAGGGGTCCTCGCCACCTTCTGATATGCTCTGGCTATCACCGACGTGGTTAACATCTGGTTGGGGGGGCTTTGCCCTAAGGCCCTTGCCGAGTTTATTGCATCTGCCCCCTGATGACTCCATTACTTAAACCCGATAATGGGATTAGGCCTATCGCGGTTGGGGGCATTTGGCGAAGGTTAGTGTCTAAAGTAGTTATGCGTAAAGTCGGGAAGGAGATGGCGACATACTTAGGTGATCATCAATTTGGGGTTGGGGGTTCCCAATGGGGCTGAGGCTATCCTTCACAGTGCGAACAGGTTTCTGAATGCGTTCCATGATAAAGGATCCATGGTCATGCCCACGGTCGACTTTTCGAATGCCTTCAACTTAGTTGACAAGAGACGATTCTTTTGCGGAGGTGAGCGTTCGCTACCCATCTATTTACCATTGGGTTCAGTTTCTTTATGACCAACCTGCTAGGCTTTATGTGGGTGATACTTGTATGGGGGCATCCACCCGGGGTCCAACAGGGGGACCCATTAGGGCCGCTTCTTTTCGCGCTTGTCCTGCACCCATTGGTTCGTCGGCTGGAGGAGTGTTGTTCCCTTCCATTCCACGCTTGGTACCTGGATGATGGTACGATTATTGGAGAGGCCAAGGAAGTGGCTAAGGCTTTTGATATCATCCGAGCTGAGGGACCGAATTTGGGTCTTACGCTTAATATTAAGAAATCTAAAGATTTTGGCCATCGTGCAACGGAGCGAAAGAGAAGCCTGGTTTATTTCCTAGCGAGATAGGGAGACCAGAGGGAGGTGTTAAGCTCCGAGGAGGGGCCGTTAGTCGGGGATGAGGGATATATTAGCTTCTTTGGTCATTAAAAGGGCTAAGAAGGCAACATAACTAATGCTCTCTCTGCAGAAGTTGAGGGACCCCCAAAGTGAACTTTTGTTGCTTCGTTCATGTAATGGGCGTTGCAAACTGTTGTTTGGCCTTCGGACATGTCCACCGGCCATGGCCAATGAGGCTGTATCCATTTTTGACAAAGGTCTTCGTGAAGCGGCGGAAGATATTGTGGTTTGTGGAGGGGCGTTCTTTGGGGATTTTCAATGGCAGTTTAGCGTCTTTGCCGATTCGGTTGGGAGGGCTCGGTCTTTGTTCGACGGAGGACGTGTCTGCCTATGCTTTTGTGGCCTCTCCGGTGTAGTCCTGGGACCTTCAAGACCACATCTTAAGGAATAGCGGGTTGGTGGGGATGGACCTGGATTATGAGCTTGCCTTGGACAACAAGCGCAGCTCTCTCCCGGACTTCGATTTGGCGGCGTTTATGGATAAGGACACCACCCAAAAAAAACCTCAAATATTTTGGCGAGTGCTTTTACCGGTAAAACCCTTCAAACCATGGGAGAAAAGTTTTCCATGTCCCCCGCGCCAGAAAGTTGTGCTTGAATGCCTTAAAGGAGCGCATGCCCAAGATTTCTTGACTGTCCTTCCCATCGATGGGCTTGGACAACACATGTCGGCTGTTGAATATCGGGCTATCCTTAAGTATAGACGCATGATTCCCATGTTCCCAGTTGATGAGTCGTGTCCAGTTTGCAAAAAGACATGTTTAGACAAATTTGGGGAGCATGCTCTTCACTGTAAGGAGCTGCTAGGATTTAAATACAGACATGACCTGGTCAGGGATTCTTATGGGACGTCTTACGAAGAGCAGCGATTTCAGCTAGGAAAGAAGCCCCGGATAATTTTTTTGACGGATCCACTTGAGGGACGGTCCACCCTAAGACCAGCGGATGTCCTTGTGTTTGGGTGGGCGCAGGGCAAACACGCGTGCGCTGATCTCACAAGGGGTGTCTCCTTTGGGTGGGACTTCGGGATTCGGGGTTTGTGACAGGGCAATCAGTCTTAAAAGCTGAATCCAAGAAAGTTGACAAACATGAAGCTGCTTGTCTTGAAAACCAACACGTCTTTGTGCCCTTCTCTTTTGACACATTTGGGGGCCTTGCTCCCGATGCAATCCGGTTTTTAGATTGAGTGCAGAAGGTGGTGCAGAGTAACTCTCTGCGGCCAAGGACACAAGCTTTATATTTAATAGAGTAGGCTTTGCTATTCAAAGGGAGTTGCGGGGTAACTTGTTACCCGTCTACCCGCGCCTCACTTGTAATTCTTGTTGGTTTTAGTATGAATACAATATTAAATTGTTTTCAAATTAGATTGATTATTTAGCCACATCTGTATCCTGGCACTCATTCTCTCTGTACACCTCTACGTCTCCACCCAACTCCAAAGCTCATTTTATGGCGTTCAATATTTAAATTCTAGGTACAATCAGTTGTTGTGAATGGTTCAACGGTTAATTTGGAATAATCAACATAAGTCATATTAATAAGCATTCTTTTTAATTTTTTAACTTCCATTAAATTCCCAACTTATCTTTACTTCTTACATATATAGCGCTTTAAAAATGATGGTAATTGTCTTTGGAAGAAAGTAGTGATCGGGTGTCATGGTTCTAGTCGAACATGGTCTATACTCCTATGTACGTCCTCGGCTAGCGGGTGTTGGGAAGCATATAGTTAAGACAGGGGGAAAACGATTTGGAATGGGAATACTCTTGATAGTTATTTTGAGGGTGTCGTAGGTGATGGGTCGACTATTGGTTTCTGGGTGGATACTTGGATTCGAGAGGAACCTCTTCGGTTAGTTTATCCTCATCTATTCAGAATTGAGCAGAACAAATGGGTGTCTGTTTCGGACAGGTTGCGGGTCATTATTGGTATTAAATCGATGCAGTGGGAGTGGCGTTCTGCTCCTTCATCTTCGGAAGAGGTCTCGGAATATTTTAATCTCATATCAGATATTTATGATTATGAATGGAAGGGAGGTCAGGATATGTGGAGGTGGAAGGCAGACGCCTCAGGCGAGTTTTCAGTAAATAAGGCTAAGCGGTTGATTTCGAGCTATCCGCGAACCACCAATGCGGTTGATATGGATTGGAAAGTTTGGGTTCCATTGAAATGTAAGATTTTGGTTTGGAGAGCGACGCTTAACCGTATGCCGACTAAAGTCAAATTATGCAAAAGGGGTGTAAACCTTCTGAGTCAGATATGTGGGTTGTGCGACACATATGTGGAGACTTCCACGCATTTATTCACGGGGGTGCTTCTTCGTTGCCGAGGTGTGGAGCCGAGTAGAATCGTGGTGCAGGTTGCCTTCTTTGGTTATTTTTGATGTGGGTGATTTGTTGCAAATAACCAATCTGTAGCCGGTTTCCAAGCAGGCCAAACAAATATTACAAGGTATTATTTTCACTACTATATTGGTTATATGGATGGAACACAATGATCGTATCTTCAAAGGCAAACGTCGTAGAGCTATTGAAGTGGTGGAAAGCATCAAAATGAGATCGTATTTTTGGTATAAACATAGAAGCAAAATGAAAGTTATAGATTGGAATGTTTGGTGTGATTACCCGTTGAACTTGATGTAATCTCGTTTGTTTGCCCGGGGATCATTGCTTTGAGGACCCGCTCGTGGTTGTTTTTGAATGAATCTTACATTTCAAAAAAAAAAAAAAAAAATCTTTACTTCTTACATCAAAACGTTTACAAATTTAGATAAGCTTTAACTTTCTCTCTAGATTGTTTTTTAAGCTTAAGTAAACTTCATTAAAAGACAAGCGTAAAACTCTTTCTTCAAGGAGGAGAAATAACCGTCTCAACCAAAGTTATGCAACCTTGAAATTACATTAAGACATCCAATCTATACAGACTTTTTTATATCTACATCTAAACCACAAGTACCTCATAACCTTTATCTCTGAAATTAATTCTGGCAGCTTGATTTTTTTATCCGAGAAAATGATGTTGTTCCTAGCCTTCCACGATATCCACATAGCAATGAAAATAATGCCATGAAACACTATTTTCTTCACTCGTTTTAAGCCGGAATTAGTATGTAATCGAACAACGTCACGAACCGAAAACATAAATGTATTCGGGACACACCATTTGAAAAGTGCTTCCCACATACTAGCCGAAATAACACAACCTGAAAACAAATGATCAGTCGATTCTGCTCCCTAGTCGCAGAAGACGTGTGACACCCCAGGAAAATCCCACATCGGCCGTGGCCAGGAGAGATCCTTGGTTCATAAGTAATGCCTTGCCTCTTAAATCACCAACGCGTTTTTGGGGCTTAATGTTAGTGGATGAGAGGGGAACTCCATAGTTAAGCGTGCTCAGGTGGGAGAAATTCCAGGATGGGTGACCTTCTGGGAAGTCTCCACTTGGGTAACCAAAAACAAATCCGTGAGCTCTGGATGGGCAAAGCGGACAATATTGGTGGTGAGAGGGGCGGGGTGTTACAGATGGTATCAGAGCCACTCCTGTGCCGTTCGGGATGGTGTGTGCATACCTCATCAGGGACGATGAGACTCTAACCTCATCAGGGACGATGAGACTCTAACAGGGGGTGAATGTGACACCCTAGGAAAATCCCACATCGTCCGTGGCCAGGAGAGATCCTTGGTTCATAAGTAATGTCTTGCCTCTTAAATCACCAACGCGTTTTGGGGCTTAATGTTAGTGGATGAGAGGAGAACTCCACAGTTAAGCGTGCTCAGGTGGGAGAAATTACAGATTGGTAACCTTCTGGGAAGTCTCCACTTGGGTAACCAAAAACAAATCCGTGAGCTCTGGATGGGCAAAGCGGACAATATTGGTGGTGAGAGGGGCGGGGTGTTACAAGACGTAGTTAGTTCTGTCCACCCGAATATTCCTTCTTGCCAAGGTAGTCGTGATGGGAATTCTATCCAAATATGACTGCCACACAAAGATATTAACTTTATCCGGAATCCAATTGCACCAATCCATGACGAACGCCGATCTTTGATGAGAATTAGACTGAAGCCAAGTTTGTGCCGACTTGATCGTGAAGATACCGGATTCGTATCCAAGCCAAGTCCAAGAATCTCGAACATACGACACCTGCACATTATCAATTAGAGCCGAAAGAAGCAACCTCTCGGCCTGCACCTCCTCACTTCTGGCCGCACAGACTGTATTCCAAAAGTCCACATTGCTGCAACTATTAACAACACATATATCCATCACTAAAACCATTTTATTCGTCTCTAATCTAAAAAGATTTGGAAACTTATCTTTGAGCGCAACATTACATATCCATAAATCTAACAAAAACATACATTTTCCCCATTTTCCACTTTACCTTTGATCATATCCAGAAATCCACGAGCTTCCACCTTTGTATTGTTTCCAAATTTTACCAATTTGTTCCATACCCCCGAATATTGATTGTTACTAGGGAAACTACCCCATCTTCGCTTTGGATTATGAATCGAATCTATACAACTTCTCGATAATGCTTCCTGCTCGGTTCTATATCTCCACAACCATTTCATAAGCAACGCATTATTGGAAATATCTAATTTTTTTTAAACCCAAACCACCTTTATCTTTCACACATGCAACTTCTTCCTAAACGACCCAATGGACTTTATGATTCTCTAAGTTTCCACCCTAAAGGAACTTCTTTATAATAGATTCCAAATCGTTTATTACCTTCACACGAGCTTTATAGAGGAGACATAATAGGTCGGCAAGCTTTCCAATACCGAGTTAATCAAGGTCACTCTTCCACCAATTGAGAGTAATAGCGATTTCCATTTGGAAAGACGACTTTTGAAAATATTAACCACTGGTTCCCAATTTGAGATGCGATTCATGTTCGCCCCAACAATCAATCCCAAATATTTAAAAGGAAACGTACGTAGTGTGCACTTCATATTCTTCGGCTGACTTTTAGCCACATCATGACTAACCCCAATACCAAAGAAAGGAGACTTGTGTAGATAGATTTTAAGGCCCGAACAAAGAAAGAATATTCTAAGGATCCTCTTCACCACGTGAAAAATTTGCAATTCCCAATCACCCATGATAATAGCATCATCCGCGTATAATAAGTTAGATAAAATCAGACCATCATAAGGTAATTGAATTCCTTTAAATACTCCGATGTCACAATCCTTCCGAAACATACCTGAAAGCGCCTCCATAACCAAAACGAACAGAAACGGAGGTAAAGGATCGCTTTGTCGAATACCCTTCCTACATTTAAATTGAAAAGCATGCGAGCCATTCACAAGGACTGAAGATCTCACAGACTTTAAGATACCAAAAATCCATTTGCGCCATCTATCGGGAAAATTCATCTGACTCATAATGGTATCCAAAAATAACCAATGAACGTTGTCGTATGCTTTCTCAAAGTCAATTTTAAAGAAGAAGAAATGCTTTCCCATACGACGTGTCCAGACAAGCACCTCGTTAATAATGAGCGGACCGTCCAGAATAAACCTCCCATTGATAAAAGCTGATCATGAAACCGAGGTCAAATACCCCATAACCGATTCGCCAATAGTTTGGAAATAACCTCACTTATAACTCCCATAAGATTAATCGGCATATAGTCCCCCAGACCGGTTGGATCATTAGTTCTTGAGACCAAAGTTATGAAAGAGGAGGCCGCCCCATTATTAATCACACCATGATCAAAGAAATACACAAACAATTTAACAAAATCAGAAGCGAAGATGTGCCAAAAGTGTTTAATAAATTCGAAGTTGAACCCGTCAGGGCCCGGGGCCTTGTCATCACCACACGCAAAAACCGCCTTTTTAATATCTTCTTCAGAAAATCAAGACACAAAAAATTCCCCATCAATATTAGAAACCTGCTTAAGATCATAACTATTTAAAATGGTCTAACTGAAAGAGTTTCAATGGTATTAGTATTTCTCACTGAAAAGCTTAACTTCATTAAAGGCCAAAGCTGGCTATAAATACACAAAGATCCAACGGAAAGAAACAGAAAGCAACTACAAAGTAGGAAACAACTACTAACGGATAATAAGCAAAAGAAGCGGACAAATCAAGTAACATGTGCTTGACTATATCCTATTATTTAAATAAACACCCTAAACAAAAGGAAAGCATGACTTATTCAAACCATCAGGTACATGCATGTTGCAAGCATGCACATGTCCTTGTCATGTGCAGATCACTTATTCCAACAAACCCTCCCTCAAACTGGATAGGGACTTCACATCCTGTTTGCCTTTAAGGGAGCATACACCAAGTTGCTCTCTCAATCTCAGAAAGACTTCTCTGTGCAATGGTTTTGTGAACACATCAGCAACTTGTTCACTTGTTCTGCAGAATTCCAATTCAATTTTGCCTTCATTTACAAGATCTCGAAGGAAATGAAATCTAACACCAATATGCTTACACTTTCCATGAAGTACCGGATTTTTTGACAGCTTTATGGCAGATGTATTGTCACATTTAATCACTGACTTTTCATTAATGCCCATTCCCAATTCTTCTAAAACATCACGCATCCAAATCACATGACATGCACAGCTGGCAGCAGCTACATATTCTGCCTCAGTAGATGACAAAGCTACAATACTTTGCTTCTTTGATGACCATGACACAACAGCTTCATCCCACAAAACTAAGTAACCAGACGTGCTCTTTCTATCATCAGTATCACCAGCAAAGTCACTATCAGTATACACCTTCATTTCTCCCTTTCCTCCCCTTTTATACAAAATACCATAATCCAAAGTTCCTTGAATGTAGCGTAAGACTCTCTTAGCTGCAGCATAGTGTTCTTCCCTTGGATTTGACATGTAGCGACTGATTAGGCTGACCACAAATTGAATATCTGGTCGAGTAGTGGTAAGGTACATCAGACTCCCCACTATTTGTTTAAATAAGGTGTCATCCACTGCATTCCCGTCATCTTTCTTAAGCTTGCAGCCTGGTACTATTGGATTAACCACAACATTGCATTCTGTCATGTTGAAACGATTAATAATTTCCACAGCATACTTCCTTTGTGAAACATGTATCCCTGCTCCTGACTGATTCACTTCTAAACCCAGAAAGTACTTCATTTTACCTAAATCGGTCATCTCAAATTCCTTTTTCATGGATTCTTTGAATTCTTTCAACATCCCATCGTCATTCCCTGTGCATATCAGATCATCCACATAAATGTTAACATACAAAACCTTACCTTCTGCATTTTTCTTGATGAAAAGGGTATGTTCAGCTTTGCTATTCTTGAATCCTTCTTGAAGAAAGTAGGCTTCTATGCGCATGAACCAGGCTCTAGGGGCTTGCTTTAAGCCATAAAGGGCCTTGTGAAGCTTGTACACTTTATCTTCATTATTTTTGAAACATAACCCTAAGGTTGTTGAACAAAAACATCTTCTTCAAGAACTCCATGCAGGAAAGCTGATTTTACGTCCATCTGATGAATGTGCCATCCCTTTTGAGCTGCAATGGCGATCAATAGACGGATAGTATCCATTCTAGCCACAGGTGCATACACCTCTGAGTAGTCCACACCATACTTCTGACCATACCCACGGGCCACCAGTCTTGCCTTATGTTTTTCTATATCATCTTTCTCATTTAATTTAGTTTTGAAAAGCCATTTCACCCCTATGCACTTGGCTTCCTTTGGTAGGTCAACTAGACACCAAGTCTGATTTTTTTCTATAGCTTCTATTTCTAAATCCATGGCTCTCTTCCACTTTTCATCTTTTATGGCTTCTTCATATCTGATGGGATCTTGTTCCATAATTTCAGCTACATTCAACTCTTCATCATCTGATTGCAACTCATCACCTATAACATAGTCTTGCAAATATCTTGGTGCTCTTCTCTGTCTTCCCTCCCTAGCTATTGTACTACTACTAGGGTTAGGGTCAATTGCTGGTGCATCAACAGCCTCTATCTCATGTTCTTCATGTAATTCTTCATGTTGAGCTTCTTCTTCATCACCAAATGTGTAATTTCCCCAAGTGAGTTGTTCATCTTCAGTTTCTCTTACATTTGTTTGACTCCAATCCCGTTCCTCTAATTCCTCAAACACCACATCTCTACTCACCACTACTTTCATTGTTTTAGGATCTATCAATCTGTAGGCCTTGGATTCCTCACTCATGCTAGTGAGTACACAAGTAAAGCTTCGATCATCAAGCTTCTTTCTCTTTTTCTTTGGAACATGAACATGAGCAATAGAACCCCAGACTCTGAAATGATCTACAGTTGGCTTGGATCCACTCCAAGCTTCTTCTGGAGTCATGTTTGAAAGAGACCTACTTGGACTTCTATTAAGCACATAGAAGCTCCACATTGCTGCCTCACCCCAGAACATTTTAGGCATGTTTTTAGAAGCTAACAATGTTATGATCATGCCTATAACAGTTCTATTTTTGCGTTCCGCCACACCATTCTGTTGTGGGGTGAATATGGTAGTTAGTTGCCTTTTAATACCATGCTCTCTGCAAAAACTAGTGAAAGCATCTGACAAGTACTCACCCCCTCTGTCAGTTCTAAGACATTTAATAGTTTTTCCAGATTCATTTTCTACCATTCGTTTGAACTGTTTGAACATTTCTAATGTTTGTGATTTTTCAATCAATAAGTAAACCCAAGCCTTTCTACTGTAATCATCAATGAAACTGAGTAGGTACCTTTTTCCAGAGTAAGATTGAGGTGATATGGGTCCACAGATGTCAGAATGAACCAGCTCTAGAGGTTCATTTGCTCGCCACTTGCTCATCTTTGGTATATTCTCTCTGGTCTGCTTTCCAATCAAACACCTTTCACAAACAGTGTCATCAGCAGTGAAAGTTGGCAGATCACGAACCAAGTTCTTCTGTTGTAGTGTGTTCATACCATTCTTACTGATGTGCCCTAGCCTTTCATGCCACAATCTCGCCAAGTCTTCTTTACTTGTGAAGTTGCACCCTTCTGTTTTAGAAGAGGTTAAACTGGTTGCATCTTCACACAAAGGGTACATTCTGTTTGTGCTCATGCAACTTTGAAACAATAGACCTCTATCAGGATGAAACACTTTGCACACATCTGATTGAAACAAGAAAGACAATCCCTTTTGCTGGAGCTGCCCAATGCTAAGCAAGCAGTTCTTTAGATCTGGGACATAGTAAACATCATTGACAACAAACACTGCTCCATTCATCATCAGTTTCACATTCCCCTTTCCAGCTACACTCATCCGTGAGTTGTTTCCAAGCCTAACAGACGTAGAGAATGATTGATCCATAGTCACAAATCTTTCTCTAATCCCGCACATATGATTCGAGCACCCAGAATCAAGGAACCATAGATGGTTCTTGGATTCATCATTTGTTTGTGTCACAAAGAAACTTTCTTTAGTCTCTATTTCAGCCATCAGCATAACTTCATCACCTTCTTCAAATCCAGCAAAATTAGCTTCCTTAATACTTGGACATTCATATGAGAAATGTCCAAGTTTGTGGCACTTGTAACATTCGATCGTTTCTTTATTGTATGTTTGACGTGCACGTCCACGTCCTCTTCCCCTTGGGCTGAAACGTCCTCTATCACGACCACGACCACGACCACGACCACCTGAACTTTCTCCATCTTCAATCTTCAAGGCTTGCTCATCGTCCTTCTCTACCTTTTTGAATTTTTGTTCATGTACAATCAATGTACTTTGCAGTTCTTCGATACTCATGTCTTCTGTGTTCTTGGATTCTTCAATGGAGACCACCACATATGTGTATTTCTCAAATAAGGTTCTAAGAATCTTCTCCACGATCTTTGTGTCTGTCATTTCCTCTCCATTGCTTCTCATTTGATTTGATATGGTCAAGACTCTCCCGAAATATTCCGGAATCGTCTCACCATTCTTCATCTCCATAACTTCGAAGTCTCTTCTTAATTTCTGCAACATTGATTTCTTTACCCTCTCATTTCCAGCAAACCTCTTCTTCATGGAATCCCACACCGCCTTAGAGGTTCTTCTGTCCAAGATCTGCTCAAACGTGGTTCTGTCAATGGCTTGGTACAGATAGTGCTTGACTTGCATATCCTTCGTACGCAGATCTTCCAGTTTCTTTTTCTGGGCTTCACTCTGAGCAATTCCAGCAGCTGGTTCAATGATACCCGGATCTATCAGGTTCCACAAGAGTTTTGCATGGAACAAATTCTCCATCATCTCACTCCAGTGTTCGTAATGACCGTCGAACACAGGTATCTTCAATTTCTCATCACTCATGTTTGTTTCTCTCTTTGGAAGTTTTTCGCTCTGATACCACTTGAAAGAGTTTCAATGGTATTAGTATTTCTCACTAAAAAGCTTAACTTCATTAAAGGCCAAAGCTGGCTATAAATACACAAAGATCCAACGGAAAGAAACAGAAAGCAACTACAAAGTAGGAAACAACTACTAACGGATAATAAGCAAAAGAAGCGGACAAATCAAGTAACATGTGCTTGACTATATCCTATTATTTAAATAAACACCCTAAACAAAAGGAAAGCATGACTTATTCAAACCATCAGGTACATGCATGTTGCAAGCATGCACATGTCCTTGTCATGTGCAGATCACTTATTCCAACACTAACCTCAATGTCTTCCGAAAATTTTTCTCTGAAAAATCGCAGCGCGTCTTTCTTTATATATTTCGGTTTAGAAACCCAATCATCACGTATCATCAAACCTGGAATGTTGTTGTTAGCTTTACGCTTATTAATGATGCCATGAAAAAATCTCGAGTTCTCATCACCATCTTTAGCCCAATCATTCCTCGCCCTTTGTTTAAGGTCTCTCTCTATACTTGTAACTTTCCAACTCTTTCAATCTTCTATTAATCTCATCCCACACCCACTATTCTGTCTCATCAAAATTACGATCACTGAGCATTTGTTCCAAACGAATACGCTCCTCATGTAAAATTATTTCTTCCCCATGCTCCGATTTGTATTTCTCCTCTTTCCAATCTTTTATCTTTTGCCGCATAAACTTGAACTTCAACATCAACTGAATATCCGAAGTACCATTCCCCACAAATTCCTCATTAGCCTTTAGTAATCAAGTCTGAAAAATCCTCATTAGCCTAGTAACTACACTAAAACAATTTAATATTTAATATTATATAAATTTCTAATGAACCTTATATTTTTCAATTAATCCCTTAATAGTATCAAGTAACTTACATAATAAACCTTTTAGGTTAGTTTGAATTTTTACAAACCACTTTTTTTTATAAGCAAGATTATGAATAAAGTTATCTTAACCTTTCGATGTAAGATGAGTTTTCATATAAAAATTATCAGTAGGTTGATTTGATTAAATCGAAAGAATTCGGGGCATTTAAAAGATACAACAAAACTACATTATTCTATATAAAAGATTATGCCAAAACATTATTCGATTTAGAGGTAACATTATTAGCTTTACAAAACTTTAACTTTTATAAACTACATTATTCTATAGAAAAAATTATACGAAAACATAATGAATTATGAATTGTTTTTTATACATTATTAGCTTTACAAAACTTTAACTTTTATAAACTACATTATTCTATAGAAAATATTATATGAAAACATGTAGAATTATGAATTGTTTTTTATATGTTTCTAACTAATGCCTTCAAATTAATTGTAGAATTGAATGTCATGAAGCCTTCGGGTACCCCATTACCCTATGGGAAGCACGTGTCATTGGTGTCCCGAGTAGTGGGTTCCGGGTACAGACCACGAGTTGTAGTCAACCGATCCATTTCAATCCCGTCGAAGCAAGGGCGTTAGGCAGGGATGGGTCGCAGCTGTGGAGGTTGGTGTGAAATAAGGTGTTTGTATGGAGGTTGGTTGATTAATTAAGAATATTTATATCATTAAGCAATGAGGAAGTATAGTGAAATAAGGTGTTTGTATGGAGATATAGATTATAGGTTGTTGTTTAGGGTTTATATATAGATTAAAAAAAGTACCTTTAAAAAAAACATCATCATTATCATACTCAGTTAATCCCACCAATAGCAAAGTTAAGGTAGGGTCTGAGGAGGGTAAGATATAGACAGCCTTACCTCTACCCCCGTGGGAATAAAGAGGCTGCTTCCAGTGAGACCCTCGGCTCGATAATGGTTTTGTATCAAGCCTTGGACATAAGGCACATAACACTTAGCAATTGGGACAAGCCCGATTGGTGCATGTAACCCCTTGTCTTTTGGCTATCAGCGCCACCACATGATGCATGATTAACCATCCGTCGTTTTTAACGTTATTTTCACGAAATTAGTAAAATAACGTTAAAATTAGTGCAACTTTACTTTTGCCCCCCGAAGGCCACACATATATACATTATATGCGCACAGCCGTAAGCAGGACTTTTTTTTTTAAACAACTATTGTGAAATGGCTAGTTTGACCAGCCACTCACACGTTGCCACGTCAACACACCCATTGCCCCACACCATGTTCGATGCTGGTCCTAACCTAAGGTGGTCTGGGTGGCATGGAGGGGCTTCACCCATCTCTTCCACACCCATATACTGCTTAGCCTAAGTAGTGATTGTTTTATTATTTCTAACGAGCTGTTTGAGCACCTCTTAATAGTTAAGAGGTAACATTTTAATGGTGACCTCTTAACCATTTAGACTTATGATTAACTTTTAACTATTAAGAGGTAGCCTCTTGATGTTTAGGGGCTACCAGATAGCCCCGTAACATCATTTTAATGTGTAATTCGGTAACTAATGTGTCAACAGATAAAAAGACGCAAACTCAAGCTCTTTTAATCATTTTTTTCGCATAGTATTTTCTAGTTATTTATTTCTAGCATAACTTTATCGAAATTCATTCACACATGCATAATGTGGCAATCCACAATCAGGCAATACTTGTGTCAATAGATGAATATGATGGTTGGAAGTTGGAACATTATGATATCGACCTAGAATAGAGGGTGAGGTAAAAGACGCAAATTTCAAACCCTTTTGATATTTTTCTATACATCATATTTTAAATGTTTATTATCAACATTTTGATCGTGAAATACTAAAGTTTATATATATAGGGTAGAGTTCGTGTAAAAAGTCTATTTTTGTAAGAAATGTAAGAAGTCTATGTACGCATTGTTTTTTAAATTTTAGGATAAATGTTTATACCCTTTTACTATTGCATTATATAGAAAAACAACAAAAGTAACAAATTAAAACACAATCAAATGGATTCTTGCATTAAATTGTAAAACACACTGATTATCTTTATAACACAATTATTATATTTCTTCACATAGTGTTTTAGATTTAATGCTTAAATAAATTTGATTGTGTTGTAAATTATTAATTTTATTGTTTTTCTATATAATACAATACAATATATATATATATATATATATATATATGTTTCTCCTAAATTTTAAAACACAATGCCTACACAAATTTCTTACACTTTTTAGAAAAATGTTGACTTTTTAGTCCGCTCCTTACCTATATATATATATATATATATATATAGCATGTCCTATTTAAAATTTACTGGAATCACATTCTAAAAAGGGTTATGGGTTTCATACACCTTGTGACATTATATTCTGAGGTATGTGACAGCCTCATATTAATATGTGATGTGAGCTAAGATGTATACTTGCTAATTAGGGAGTGTATAATTTTTAAATACCCTTTGAAAAATGAAAGGTGTTGGAACGACAAAAACGTGGAAACCATTGGTTGTATATGAAGTGTAACTGTACTGGTCATTCATTAATAATAGTACTTTGTCAAAGAAAAATATTTTTTTAATATAATAACTAAGCATGTTTAGTATGCTTGTGATATTTTGATAATATAGAATAACCCAGAAGCAGTTTAAGTTTAAATATGATTAATTATTTAAATTTGGTGAAACTCAACCGCTATTATAGCTGTTATACCATAGGTAATGGTTAATGCTTTCTAAGGGGTATTTTTTATCATATCATTATTATAATGCCATTTTAAATAATGTGTTACTAGATTTTTGCCCGCGTGTACACGCGGTTCACCAACGTACATCTATTTGGAGAATTATAACGTATAAGAAAAATACAGTAGAAATATTGTATTAAAGTATAAAATAACGAATACAAATTTTATTCAAATATCACTAAATATTTCTTTATACACCACATTTCTAGTTTTAGTTTTCACATTCTCATCACCATCAAGTATAAGTAATTTCACTCCTGTCCTGCTTTTAACTCTTGACAATGCGACATAAAGTTGGCCATGTGAGAAAACAGGTTCTCTTAAATACAATCCAACCTTAGATAAAGACTGTCCTTGGCTTTTATTGACGGTCATTGCGAAACATACGCTTATTGAAAATTGACGCCTTTGAACTTTACTGGAATCTTGAAATTACAGTTAATTTCAAAACATATAAGCAAAATTATAAGTCTCTAAAGATTTCCTTGTACACCACATTTGTTGTTTTAAATAAAACAAATGAACAGTAATTTTATCAAACCATTGGCGAAACGGTATCTACTTATTGTATTATATAAATATCATAATACAAAAGTGAGGATCATAATAAAAAAAGGGGTGAAAGACGGTTTATAAAATAAAGGAAACTTATATGTGAGAAAAGGTATAAAGATATGTAGCTTGAAACTCTGGCATCATTTTTGTATTCACCCACAAAACACAATTTGTTTAATTTTATAAAAAAAAGTTCATAGTAGTTATTACCTTGACAGGAGGTATAATTAGCTCCTTTAAATTGTACTTCATTTATTTCCCAGGAGGTATAGTTATTACCTTGACACGATTATAATTTTCTAAAATATATACTTATGTATATATTAAATGAAACAAATTATTAAAAATCATTTACAATAAATTAATAGAATCCTAATTTACATCCATGTTAGCATATACATGTTTAAGAGGATAAAGCTTTTCTTGTTAAACTTTCAAATGTATACCAACTCCAATCATTTCAAGAACAATACTCAGAAGGTTGGTTTATCATAAAGACGTTTAAAAGTTACCCATGTAACTATTAAATACATCACATTCAAATTCTAGAAAAATAAGGCATCGGTTCAGATTTTGCAGTGTTATAACCTAGGCAACCCACCAACATTTTGGAGGCCCAAAGCGAAGTAAAAATACGAGCTCTTTTCTAGTAAAAAACGCTTTGTTTGAAGTTTCATGACTTGCCTATATTTGATTTAATTTTACAAATCTTTGGCTCCAATTGGTGATTGTGTTAAACCCTGCCACATAAATTTATATCAGATGTCTATAGATAAAGTAAATCCAATACACCTATTTGAGTAAACCAAATCGCAAATGTCCATATTAAAAGACAATATGCACAAAATAATACAACTAACTAAATGAAAAGTACCTCTTGGGGATCATAAAGTACATATATGCCTTTGGTGTTAAACACCTCCAAAACTGCCACCTACCATCATTAATACAAAGATCAATATAAATAATTTTATATTCTATGATCAAAGTGTGTTAATTTTTTGTAAGTCACATACTTGTAGGTACTACTTGCCCGCGTGTACACGCGGTTCAACAATTAATAATTATTTGAAGCATAAAAATTATAAAGAAAATATAGTAGAAATACACATACAATTTAAATATCATTAAATATTTCCTTATACACAACCTTTTTTGTTTTATTTATAACCTTCCAATCGGGATCAAGTAACTCAACCCTTGCCCTGCTCTTAACTCTTGACAATACCACATAAAGATGGCCATATGTGTATCCTGGATTCATTTCTGTGTTTGCATCTTAGTTCAAAAATTTATAAATACATGTCATCCATAATTGGAAAATATATAAATATTTTAGGATATCTCTAAATTAAAGGTAATAAATATGTTTAATTGTTATAATTAATAACTTAAATTTATAAGTTTGAAATTTTTTAAAATATTCCATTCATTCAAAATTTCAAATTGAATGCATTAATTAAGTTTAATTGCTAGCATTATTATCTTAAATTCAAAATTTAGAAATTTTACAATATTAACCAAAATTTAAAAATTAGTTATAAATATTAAAGTTTGAAATTATCTACTTAAATAGAACATTTAATATTCAAATATTTTCAAAGTTTAACTGAAAACTATTTTTGAAATTATAGTATTAAAAATTTGAATTTAAACTTGAAACTAATTTGAGAAATTTATAACCAATAATACTATTTGTTAAAATTAAATATATTAAAAAATCTGTAATTTAAAGGTAATAAATAGGTGTAATTGTTACAATTATTAACTTAAATTAACAAATTTGGATTTTTTAAATATTTAAATCATTCACAATTATGAAACTAATGTAGTAATTAATTCTAGATGTTACCATAATTATTCTAAATTTAAATTTTTCAATTTTTATAATATTACCCAAAATTTAAAAATTAAAATTATGAATATTAAAATTTGAAGTTAAATACTTAAACAGAATATTTAGTAATCGAATATTTTTAGAGTTTAACAGGATTGTTATTACACAATTGATAAATGTTTGTTTTGATCGAAAATTCAAATTAAAATAATCATAATGAATTACCAAATTTAATTTAATCAATGAATTACCTAATTTAATTCGAATTAATGATTTTTTATTTAAAAAAAAAAACTAAAAATTTTATAAATTATATGGAAAGTGTTTAATATTTGACCGATGTTGACCATTGCCTTTAATGGCTAGATTTTTTATTTAAAAAAATTAATAAAAACATTGTATTAATAGACGAAGAGGTTGTTGGTTTTGGAATAAGGATATTTGATATAATAATTTCTATAAATAATACTTTAGAGTACAGGTTCAAAAAAAGTGTTAACAATGTATATTTTATTTTTATAATTGATTTTTTATTGGCTATAATTAATTTAATTAATTTCTTTGACCAAAAAGTCAATATTGTCATTAATTATATACGAAAAAATTAAGTGGCATGTTATTACACAATTGATAAATGTTTGTTTTGACCGAAAATTCAAATTAAAATAATCATAATGAATTACCTAATTTAATTTAATCAATGAATTACCTAATTTAATTTAATTAATGACTTTTAAAAAACTAAAAATTTTATAAATTACATGGAAAGTGCTTAATATTTGACCGATGTTGACCATTGCCTTTAATGGCTAGATTTTCGATTTAAAAAAAATTAATAAAGTCATTGTATTAATAAACGAAATTATACCTTGAAGACGAAGATGATAATCGGATTCACAGATAACTAAATACATCGTATTCGAAGATGATAATCCAATTAAAAACAATAACCAAAAGCAACAAAAAGGTATTAGTTACCAAATGATACTTGTGATTAAAATTAGAGTAAAACTTTAACAAATAAATATTCTATATTTTTAGGTAAGTAATGAAAGCTTATTAAATCAGTTTAATTTATATTATTATAATAAATTACAAATCAATTTCAGATTTAACTAAGCAAACTTTTAGAAATAGAAAAATTAATAATTAAAAGGTATGTATTAAGTTTTTAAATTACTAAAATTAGTGTGACAATTTGAATTTGAATTTAAAATTCAATTAAACATTTAAATTTGAAAATTCAAAATTACATATACAATCTTGGAAAACATTTACGGATTTGATAAGGAAACTTCTTAATATTGATTAAGTTTCCGTAAAAAAAATATATAAAGTCAAAACAAAACTTTGAACTTTCAAACAAATAAATCAATTATAAATTCAGATTTTGTATAAAAAAATTGGTCAAACCAAGTCAATCAGAATTAATGCCACAATCTTGGAAACCAATTAAAATATTCCTACAAACATGCAATCCATTCTTTACCAACAAAAGTAAGATCAAACATAAAATTCAAACGGATATTAGAAAGACTTCTTGACATTTGGCCTGCCAAACCAAAAGCAATGAACACATATGTTATCATGCATATGTATCAATCATCGTAGTTTAAAACATAAGGTAACAAATTGATTACCTAACATACTCATGACCCCAGGAACCAATATCACCTTCAGAATCCAGCAACCGATACTTCAAACTCTCCTGAATGTGTAAAACGTGGACAACGTTAGTAACAAAACACAATACAAATAGAAGAAATCAAAACTTAATTGAAAAAATCCCAAATAACAAAATCAGACAGAAAATGAGAAAATGGAGGAGACCTTCAAAAAAAAAACACGAAAACAAAAACAATAAAAAAACTAACCTTCACAAAAAATCCCAAATAACCTTCAGAATCCAGCCAATCCAATAAAAAAAACTAAACTAAAAATGTAAAAATTAAAACGTTGGTACCGATCAAAAAGCGAAAAGAGAGAGACCAATGAATCAATTTCCAATAAAGAATATACAATCGCAAATAAGCAAATAAGAATAAACAACCGCAAAAGATATCGTCATTCCCAATATAACCACATTGCAATTAAGAATTTAAATAACTTTATGTTTTAGACCTTTTGTTCTTCAATCACAAAATCCAATATTTTATCCCCTAGTATCTGCAAAAATCAAAGGGATTAGAGCCCTAAATCAAACCAGAAGACCAAAACCTCCAAATAACTCAGAAAAATAAATCATAATATAGAAAAATAAAGAATGCATAATAGAGGAAAATAAAGAACGCATACCGAATAAGAGAAAATCGAAAGGCGAGTGTAAATATGTGGATGGTTTGATAGAAAGACTAATATTTGTAACGAAGTAGAAGATAGAAAGTTATTAGAAAGATTGGTTTTGATTAACAAATAGGAAACTTATTAATGGGAAAATTAATATTAATGAACGATTTTGACCAAACTAATAAATAATTTTTAATTTAAAAAAAATTAAAATTTTTATAAATTCTCACACTTGGACACTTGGCACAACATGATAGGCTAGAGAATTGAAGGATGAATGTGGGAGGGACAAGTGTACACATTAAGTTTCATATATTAGTTGTATAGATTCTCTTTTTAATGCCCATTTACTACAAATGTCCCTTCTTCTTTATATCAAACCCACCCCGGTCAAAACCGAGTTTGCCACCAAATCAAATTGAATTTCAAAGTCAAAGTCTTTTGTATTTAGTTAATGTCTAGCTAAAGTCAAAGTAGTTCCTAATCTTTTGTATTTAGTTAATATCTAGTCAAAGTAGTTCATAATTTCTAGCTTTGTATTCACTAGTCTTTAGGCTCTTTTATTGTATATATTGACGTCTCCAAATCAATGAAAAAAAATACACTTTGATATTTTCATATGGTATCAGCCAGGTTTTACAAAACCTAAAACTTTCTTCTTCATCATCCCACTACTTTCTCATCATGACTTCTGCTGATAATGTTATTCACCAACATTTTTCTAAACCGTGGTCTTCACGATCACCTAACAACAGCCTTGGCCTACTTCTCACACCCACTTCCACTACAAATAAGCGCCACTTTCTAGGCAACTGTCAATGATGTTTCACTAAGGGCCACTCACTATCCTCCTGCCTAAACTTTAAAAAAACTCACCCTACTATCATCCCTCTAACTTACAACCAAAACAACACCCAAACTAAACCACAAGCACACATGATGGCAACACACCTTACTGTGGATTCTGTTTTATCATGGCTAAAAGATAGTGGTGCTTCTCACCACATTACTAATGATCTCATTGTACTCTTTATGCATCGGACATACGATGGTACTGAGGAACTTATCATCAGTGATGGTTCGTCCCTTAAAATTACTCACATTGGCACCATGACTCTTTATTTTTCTAATGTTCCCATTATTCTTAAAAATGTTCTTTGTGTTCCTTCTATCTCTCGTAACATCATATCTATCTCTCGCTTATGCCTTGATAACAACATACTAATCTTATTTTTCTCTTCTTATTTTGTCATCAAAGACTTTCCCACCCGCCGAACCATTCTTTGAGGAATCACTAATCATGGTCTCTACGAACTCTCATCAACTAAGTCTCCTCAAGCTTCATGGCATCACCTCCTAGGACATCCAAAATCCCGTGTTTTACAACATTTAGCTTCCTTCGCTCCATTTATTTCTAGCAAGCATGAATCATGTAATTCTTGTTGCATCAATAAAAGTCACAAACTTCCCTTTCATTCATCCTCTTTAACTTCTAATACACCTCTAGAATTAATCTTTTTTCGATGTTTGGTCATCTCCAATTACATCTTTTGATGGTTACAAATACTACATAATTTTTGTTGATCATTTCACAAAATACATTTGGATTTATCCATTAAAATATAAATCAGACTCTCTTAATACTTTCATTCGATTTCAAAACCTTGTTGAGAATTTTTTCAAAACCAAAATCAAACAATTATTTTCAGACAATGGTGGAGAATATATCAAACTATCCTCTAACCTAGCCTCTTGTGGCATTTCTCATCTCACCTCTCCCCCTCACACACCTAAACACAATGGCTATGCCGAATGACGTCATCGCCACATTGTCGAAATTGGCCTATCACTACTCTCTCATGCTAAAATTGTAACACCCCAACTGATGACGAAAACATCGAGGTGTCACGTAGTGATGATTGTTCAATAGCTCATGGTACTAAATGAAAGTTGAATAATATTAAACAATTTACAATTTATCTTACAAGTAGAGATTACAAAAGTTGATTTATATAAACTAGGTCCAAAGCTCTTATGTGTTCCAGAACTTGTACAACTTCCAATAGCAAATAAACCTGAAACATGTTAAGTTGGAAAGATGGGGGGGGGGTCAACTATAAATAGTTGGTGAGAATACATAGGTTTTGCATATAGTTGAAAACAATATGTTGTATAACAATCATTGTTGAGGTATAATAATGAGTAATGATAGAATAGGAGTCCGACATGTAACAATGCGTCTTTTGTACAATCAAACCTTGTGTCGACTGAGACCTAACTCGAAAGTTAGTAAAAGTGTAACTGTTATCGATCATCCCTGAATTTATGCGGGGGGATGGGTTTGTCAGACCTATAGCGCTATAATCTAAACAGGCGGCTTGATCAATGTTAATGATTGTACTGTGTCTTTTTGTTACAGTCAAATGATAGAATGAGTAAATGATAGTGTAATTGAATCACAAGTTTCAACAATGTAAAAATGAGTAAATGATAGTGTATAAAATGTTTAAACATGTTTCACCCCAAAATGTAAAACAGAAAAAGGGGCTATGTAAACCCACATTAACAATAGTATTGAATCATCCATCCATAGTGGTGGAGTGGTGGAGAGGCCTTATGTTCACTTAGGTGATCAAGGGTTCAATTCCCACTTCCAACATTATGGTTTGGTATCCGGGTGAAGATCGAATACGGGTGGCGCCGGTTCGAATCTGACGGGCGGCGAGGTTTTACCGAGTTCTATAACACTGTCGTGCCTTCGGGGGTGGGGCTCGGGTTTCCGCGCATCGGGAGAAGGCGGGGGCTGCTGGAGGTCGAGTAGTCGATTCTTGGGCACGGCGCCCCGCAAGGGTGGTTTCCACACAGTTGTTCGCCGATCAAAAAAAAACAATAGTATTGAATCCTTCGTAACAGTCTAGATGTGACTCAAGTGTTTCCAAGTATCACCCTATGTTTAAGACAATAAAATAAGTGTAGGGAAACTTAAAAGTCTAAGTTTTCTATTCTATAGGTATTCTAGGGTTCCTAATTTGAGGATTGACGATCGTTTAATAGTTATTTTAAAATAATAGTTAATTAAATAAGTAAAGAAATGGAGAAAATAAATAAATAAAAAGAATTTTTGTAAGATCTTGATCAAAAGTGGTTATATCAAATCATTATAATGTGAAAATAATTTTTATAAAATTATTTTCCTAATTAATGAGTATATAATATATTATAGTTTATTTGTCAAAACATGGTATAAATATCTAAAATTATTAAAATTCATAAATTTCAGTTTATAAAATTATATATCTGTTCTACATGAATGAAAATAATTTGTGTGAAAATTCGAGGCAAAAATGACGAAAAATGGATTTATTATGAATTTATTATGATTAAAATTTATTAAATTGATTAAAAATAATTAATTAGTCTTTTTCCAAAAAATAAAATTTAATTTTATAAAGGTTATTAGTTTATAAGTCTAGAATAATTTTTGTGGAATTTTATAAAACCGTTTAGTCATGTATATAGAATTTATAATTTATTTGCAATAACATTTGTTTTATTTATTATATATATTAAATAAATATATTTTCATAAAATAAATATTGTAAAATTAAGTTTATGGTTCATACATCAAAATATAATTTTTATAGAATTTATAAATTAGTTTTGGTATTTAACACATAAATTAAAGGATAATATACATAATACATATATATACATGGTATATAAAGGAACAATAAAAGAGAGAAAAATAAATGCAAGGGGCCAGATTCGAACTCGGGACCTTAACAGATCCAAAGTTTTTCCACAATCTTGACATACCAACTGAGCTACGACTCTGTTTGTGTTATTATTTCAAAACAGTAATTTAAAACCAAGATCCCCAATCGTCCCTAACCCCAAATCAATCCATATGAACCCTAGAACTAACCCGATTCAATTAACTGCAAAACCTGAATCGAAAACATAATTAAGTATAGGGCTTTTGATCCTTGTACCAAATCGACCCTAATTCATGTAAAAATCTGATTTATTACGTACCAAAGAAGGGTGGATTTTACGCTGCAAGTCACGACGCGAAGTGCCTCAATTCAAAAGGTTTAAGAGATTATAAAGTGGTTTTGATATGGGGGTTATTATAATCGGCCCTCATAGAGTCTGTGTGAGAGTTTAATCGAAATAATATGTCCTATATATACGAATTCGAATATGGGTTTATAGAAAGTTAATTAAATCGATAATAAATCAAATTAGTGGTAATTAACTTGTCTAATTGCTTCGATTACGGGCTGATTATGGCCGAGAATGTTGTTTGGTCGTGAATCAGTCAAATGGTTTCCAAATCCATATCAAAGCTCGTGAATTTGAAGGTTTATAGATGGGTTTTGACTTTTCTGGTTTGACCAAGAGGCTTTGGGATTCCTTTATGTTATATCTGTTTCTAAAATAAACACAAACACCAAGATGGTGTAGTGGTTGTTGTTGTGTGTGATAAGGCTTTGAGTCGGTTTGGGCGCGGGTTCAAACCCCGGCCCAAACATTTATTTTTTTGGCAAAAATTTCAAATGTTTAATGTCAATATATGATTATAGTATGGTTCTAGGAGTCCAAAAGTGTCACAAAATATTTTTTTAGAAGGTACGGTAATGATAAAAATGCAACGTTTATTAATCAAAGTCTCAAACGTACATGAAAATAATTCGAAATGTTACAGTCTCCCCTACTTTTAGGAACTTCGTCCCGAAGTTTATTAAAAACACAGGGTTGAAGGTGATTGGGTAGAAATTAGGACAAGTGTGGTCTGGAAAATTTTTGTGTTAAGGCACGACATGAATAGAATAATCTGTTTCGAATAATTTGGATAAGAGGTTTGTTATCTGTGAATTTTAAGGGTAGGATCAAGTGTGTCTTGAAATCGCAAGGAGAATAAGAATCTTAAGTTTTAGGAATCCTAAAAGAAATGCATGAGTTGATGGACTATAGAAAGACTAAATGAACTAAAAGGTAACTAGAGTTTATAATTGGTTATTTACCGAAAACCTTGATAGAATTTCACACTACCTTAACGTACCTGTAAATTCATGATTACGTTCCGGACCGCAATCACCAATTTACCTTACATTAGGGTTTTGTGTCCTTCTATGACTCTAAAACACACATGTAAGTAATGCAAAATAACCTTGTGATTAAATCGTATACAATGTATCAAAAATGAGTCCAACTGTTGAGCAGGAAAAAGACTTCTACCAGTCAGTGAGTAAGAACCTCTACCGATTGTTGAGCAGGTTCGATAGCCTCCACCTGTAACTGTCACACCCCAACCAATGGCGGAATACATCGGGGCGAGACTTAGTGGTAGATTGTTCAAAGACTTCATGACACTATATTTTGTGACAATATAGTTTAAAGATAGAACTTCATTTATTGTCTAAAAATAGAAATACAAGTAGTTCAAATAATGAAAAATACGACAACAAGAATATGATAACTTGAACTAGAGTGAGTTTCTATGTCCGATCCTAAGTAGTTTTCTTGAATGTCCTGCAATAAATATTTCCTGCAACATGTATAAAATATCCGTCAACACATAAAGCATTGGTGAGCATACTAGTTTTGACATACATACATAGTATAATAAAGTTTTGCTTATAGGCATATGCAAGAGAACCATACAAACGGCGACTAGCCACGAAGAATTTTGCTTAACATGACCCATGTAGGGGGCGGATAGCCAATCCTATAGTGCTATACATGCAAGGTGGGTTGTCAACTATATGAACATTTGTATGTTAGAGTAAATAATTCTACATAGCATAGCGTACAAGCATATAATAGACTTTAGATTGCGCATGATAGACTTTAGAATATGATAGACTTTAGACTAAGCATAATAGATTGTAGAGTTTAAAATTGTTTGAGTTTTGATAGTGATACATGTTGAGCCCCAAAGAATAAAGAATAAAAGGGGGACAAGTATGAACTCATCTTTGGGTGCGTTTTAGCAAGGTTCCAAAAGAATGAGTCTTGGGGGATTAGTTCCTTAGCCTTGGTTAACTAGAATTAGAAAAATAAAGAGTCTTAGGTTCGAGTTTAGATTATAGATTCAAGAGAGTCAAGCAAGCATTTTAGGCAAACCAAGCACAAATTGCCTTTAGGGCAATCCGGATGGTCATGAGATTAAGTTAGACCAAGCACAAAATCATCATAGATGATTCGGATGGTATAAGGTTAGGAATGTGAATCCATTTGATAGGTTCATGTCATAACCACTTCGTTTATGGAATAAACGTGGGTTTTGGACACGGGATTTCTCCTTTCTAGTGTGGATAAATCCGTAGCACAAGAAGGGTCAAGAGAGTTGGTAAGGTAGGGTGTAACCACAAACCTTCCAAAGATTAATAATAAGCTAGTACGATAGGAACTTGAAAGTATATTCTTATATTAATATTTCTTAGGACATAAAAACAATTCAGAAAACAAACCCATTTGGGACCTCTTTTAGGTGCTCTACCCTTATCACACTTATGTGGATAAACATGGGGAAGATTCTAGAGGGTTCTCCAAGGAGTTTTGGATAGAAAAGAGAAGGAAAAACAAAAAGAATTGAAGGTTTGAGCCTAGAAACTTACTGATGTGTTTTCAAAAAGTTTGCTCAAAAACCTTGAAGATTAGAGAGAGTTTTAGGGAGAAATGAGATGAACAAGAGGTTAATGAGTGGGGAGGTGGTGTATTTATAAGTGGGTTAAGG
This sequence comes from Ambrosia x helenae, assembly GCA_030844895.1. Taxonomy (NCBI): domain Eukaryota; kingdom Viridiplantae; phylum Streptophyta; class Magnoliopsida; order Asterales; family Asteraceae; genus Ambrosia; species Ambrosia x helenae. The sequence continues at coordinate 27,579 of JAUTDX010006047.1, forward strand.
TGGTTGGGTATTAAATGGAGTTATTATGGTGGTTGGGAGGAGATTAAGTGGTAGTTAAGAGCTTGGTTAATATGGGATGATTATAGTGGCTGTAATGCCACTGTTGTTGCCATCGAATCTCAAAAGGAATAATAAAAAGAAACGATCAGCATTCAAACTAGCTCATTATGTACATAACAAAACTTAATACAATATTCTAATATCCATTAAAAAATTTCATATACAACTTCATGTTGGTCTTTCAAATTCATTCGATTATAGAATGCAAAATTAGAAATGAATAGACTAAATTTAATGGGGGGATCACTGTTGATTAAAATAAATATTAACTGAATTAAAACATGATTTGTAAAAGTGAAAAACTTAAATTCAAATACTATTTTTAAACTACAACAGATTGTATGTAGTAAATAATTAAATTGAAGAGTAAGAAAAGTGAGAGGAAACTATAAGGGAGATACTTTAGTGATGTCTCGCATACATGTGAAACAACCAGCATAAAAAATGTGGTCTAATTGTTTAAGGTGTGTGGACATCGAGTTATTAAAAAAACACGAACTAACAACATTCATTATGTTGTGTGGTGTTGTTAAAAGTCAAAGAGAGAAGAAACTTAAATCACGTTTTTTTTTTTCGTTTTCTTTTTTTTTTCCGAAAGTATTATTATAAAAATATATAGATGTTTTATTTTTAAAGATAAAATAAATATATATTAAGATCTTAACTAAATGAGTTTTTTGTTATAATACCTAAATTGAATAGGGTAAATTATAATGTCGACTCGTCATGAATTGGTACGAGTAATATAAAAGAAAGCGAATAAAGGTGAAATTGAAATTTGTTAAATATAGAATTTAAAATACTTGCAAGAGTAGAAATCACGCGATGTTACAGTAACATCACACAAATTTTCTTTATATATATATATATATATATATATAGAACTCCCTCGTTTATTCATCCGATTCATGTTTACAGTATCTTTACCATCCATTTTGTTAATTTTTTTGTTTAAATAATGACGTATGATCAATACTAAATTGGATTGTATTAAAAATTCTGATTTAAAACGTTAAAAAAAATGTGTTTGCCTGTGCCAGGATTCGAACCCGAGTCCCTGGCGGGCTAAACCTTAACCACACCACACAAACCACTACACCATTTGGTGTTTTGTGATGTTAATTAAAACCAATTAAACTTAAACCCTTTTAAGGTCCCTTAGTCAAACCTGAAAAGTCAAACGTAGTCTCCTAGTCAAGTCAAGTCAAAGTGTTAGTAAATATGGTCTCTTAGTCAAGTCAAAGTGTTAGTAAATATGGTCTTCTAGTCAAGTCAAAGTTGTTCCTAAATTCTAGCCTAGTCAAAGTAGTCCCTAATTACAACTCCAAATTTTACACTATAAATACACTAGCCTACCATTCAACTCTTTATACCATTAAAAAAAAACATTATTATCCCATCTCCCATATACTAAAGTTTTCATCCGTCATTATCTCCTCTAGCTAGTTTCGAGTTTTCCAAGGCATTATTACTAAGTGTTTGCACGCTGAATAAAACGCACGAACTCATTATGCACCTAAGGTGAGTTTACATAGCCCCTTTTTCTGTTTTACATTTTGGGGTGAAACATGTTTAAACATTTTATACACTATCATTTACTCATTCTTACATTGTTGAAACTTGTGATTCAATTACACTATCATTTACTCATTCTATCATTTGACTGTAACAAAAAGACACAGTACAATCATGAACATTGATCAAGCCGCATGTTTAGATTATAGCGCTATAGGTCTGACAAACCCATCCCCCGCATAAATTCAGGGATGATCGATAACAGTTACACATTTACTAACTTGCGAGTTAGGTCTTAGTCGACACAAGGTTTGATTGTACAAAAGACGCATTGTTACATGTCGGACTCATACTATTATATTATACAACTATGATTGTTGTACAAACTACTATTATCTATCATATTCAAAAACCTATGTATTCTCACCAACTATTTATAGTTGACCCCCCCTCCCCACCCATCTTTCCAACTTAACATGTTTCAGGTTTATATGCTATTGGAAGTTGTACAAGTCTTGAACACATAGGAGCTTTGGACCTAGTTTATATTAATCAATTTTTGTAATCTCTTCTTGTAAGATGAATTGTAAATTGTTAAATATTATTCAACTTTCATTTAATACCATGAGCTATTGAACAATCATCACTACGTGACATCCCGATGTTTCCGCCATCAGTTGGGGTGTTGCAGATTGGTATCAGAGCCATGGTTATAGGGAATTAGGTTATTAGAAAAATAATCTAGTCTATAACCATAGGATTATAATCAGTACTTGCTCCTTTTACTTGCAACCCTACTTGTTTCTATTCTCTATCTCCCTCCTACTTCTTTTCCCTACTTTAGTCCCTACAAGAAGATTGTTCTCCATCACAAGATCTACTCTTAGACTAATAGGACAAACCCTCAGGTTTAGCCTAAACCACCTTGAAGATCTCGTCGAAGTTCTAGATTTTAATAACGAACACGTGCAATCTGGAAGGGTGAACGCCTATATTCTGAGTTTTTTTGTCTAGGACTGGCATTGCGCATAAATCCCAATCAGACGAGGGACCCGGATGCCTACCTGGGAATTCTCGGGATGAGTGTTCACTTATAGGCTAAAGCATGTCTTCACTATGTTATTAGAATCTAGAAGTTTTGATAAGTCAACGTTTTCGTTTATTCGTTTTAATTAATGAATAAATGATTACACTCACTTTCCTTAAACTAAGCTCTAAAATCTCAAAATTTTACAGCTTAAATCAATCTCATTTCATAACCATCTATGGATTTCACAATCACACTTCACCTTACCATCTTAGCCACTTTTTAAATATTCAACACCTTACCCAAATCATATTATTTCATTTCTCCACATGTTACTTATTTTTAAAAACTATAACCTCATACCTTAGCACAAACTAAAGATTTCTAAATCCTGTTGTATTTTCATTACCTAGTAACTTTACAAAGTACATATTTTTTGTCAAAAGATGTCCTCAAACTTAAATTCAATTGTTTATTTATTGACGTAACAAACAATTTTCTATATAATGCTTTAAACTATTAAAAATCACTTAATAGAACCTTGATCTTCAAAACCTAATGTCATGTTTGAAATCTCCAACTAACGGGAATATTTTAATCAAAGCCCACTTAGCTTGTACTATTTAACAACTTTTGCTTTATGTATAAAACCAATTTTGTTAATAAGATTTTTTTTATCCATAGGAATAATATCTAGTCTCTAAATTCTCCATCGACACTCACTCATTTTCAACTTGTTCAAATTTTACAATATTTGGCATATACCACAATCATGTTTTCTTATACACTTGATTATAACCTGTGACATCCGTCACTTTTTATATAATAATAATAATAATAAATTAATAAAAATAATAATAATAATAATACTAGCTTAGTCCAACCACACTTAAACCCATAACATAACCCAATTACTCCTCCTTTTTGTGTGTTGCTGAGCCCACTTGAAGCCCATATAGTCCGGCCCAGATACACAGGCCCAGGCCCAGCCTTCTTCCCCTTCTACCTGTTTTAAATCAAAAAAAAAAAACAAAACAGCTCTGCCGGGACTCGAACCCGGGCAGAAGCTGTACAACCCTCCACGTCCAACCATCTGAGCTACGGCTCGTCTTTGTTACAATCCCAGCTTATATTGTATATAAAGCCTCTTGTTCGCGTCCCTTCTTCTTCCTTTAATCTGCTGCTGTTACGCACAGGAAAAAAAAAGAGAGAGCAGTCAACAGCAATGCTAAAATCATGGATCAAATCACCACTTAACGCATTCCCTTTTGATCGAGTAACATCATTAACGCGTGAAGACCATCTTTCAACAATCAATTAGTTAGTCAAAGACATTATTAACATTCCATATCAACCCACATCAACACATTATAAATACTCGATTTTGATTCAATTGAATTCACATCTGCACACTAAAGGGTGCGACTAAGAGAACCCATACATCCATTTTTATTTTCAAACACATTCTGATGCATAATCGAAGCTTTTGTGGTCGCGTTTGACTTTTTCTTGACCAAGCCTTCATACCCGAATTCGTCATTGTAAGTTCAATTTTTGTTATGGGTTTTGTTAGTCGACCGATTACAAACAAAAGCCCCAACATTACACGGGCTATTGGTTGTTAATTGTTACGATTAGAAAATTAGGGTTCATATCTACTCGATTTGGGGATAAACAAGGTGCAGACCTTTGATTTAATATATAAACAAGTTAAACTGTGTTTGGCTGCTGATAAACACGAACCGATCAGGTTCGAGTCCCACCATGAACATTTTTTTTAAGTGTTAACCTTTATGCTTATATTTCCTTTATTCTTTTAAAAATCGTTTTAAAATACTAAAACTACTTTATAAATTCTACAAAATTTATTTTATGTTATTCCAATGATAAAGTTCATCATCCAATTTTTAGTTTTTCAAAAAAATCATTTATTTAATATATATAATAATTAATACAAGTTTATTCATTTATATTTATTAAATTCTATAAAAAATCTAAACGATTTTATTAAATCTTACAAAAATTACCCTAAACTTGTGTAACAATATACATTTCAGAAATAATTTTTATTTCTGAAAAACCGTTTGTTTAATTTTTTTTAATTAATTTTTGTTAGTTTTAATCATAAATAAATCATAATAAATTCATTTTTCAATATTTTTGCACCAAAATTTTACATAAATTATTTCTAACTATCTAGAACTGAAATACAATTTTTAATTCAGAAATTCTTTATTTTAATATTTTTAGATATTAAAGTCGTATTTAACAATTTGAAATAATTAGATTAAATATCCTATTTTCAAGAAAATAATTTTATAAAAATTATTTTCATACTTAAAACCTTACGTTGTGACTATATTCAACTTAAGATTTTACAAAGAGACTTTTATTTATTTATTTATTAAATTTCATATATTTAATAAACAATTTGTTTAATAAACAAATAAACGTTTATCCCCAATTCGAAGCCCTAGAAATACATGTATCCTAGAGTTATTTCCCTTACACATTATCAAATTCTTTAGGTTGATACTTTGAGATAGTTCCAACACATATTTCGTTGTCCAAGTTCAATTTCAAGTTACTACGTGAACTGTGAGTATTCTACCCCTTTTTGCGTTTATACATTTTTGGGGTGTTACATGTACACTATTACAATTTCAAATACAAGTTTACATTTTTACAATACAATTCTAGTACTATGTGCATTGCTTACAACGTGCTTTATGCTTAGACATTACATGTGGATTACATTTGTACTTAGTGAAATCATTAACATGGTACAAGCCGACCTTAACATTGGATAGCGCTATTTGGATTGACAACCCGCCTAGATTGATTCTCCCCTTTTTCATCGGAGAATCCGTGGCCATTGTTAAGTTTTTATCCATTTATTGGATAAGTACACTACAGTTCATACAGTACATTATACAGTCACAGGGTTGATTTCGCTCATTTGTATGATACATAGTTTACATATTTGCACTGTAGCTTGCACTTGAATTGTATAACTTTTTTAACCTACTATAAATATCAAATCTAGGAATGCTCACCAACATTTCATATGTTGACCAAATCTATTTTGTACATGTTTCAGGTGCAGTTTGATCTAGTGCTTTAGCAAGGAACATCTAGTGCTTTATTTTAATTCAGTTATTTCAATATTTACATTTCATTTAGACAATGTATTTTCCATTTCCATGTAAGACAATTTTGATTATTCAATAATATTTACATTTTAGTACCATGAGCTTTTGAACAATCGTCACTACGTGGCACCGCGATGATTCCGCCATCGGTTGGGGTGTTACAGATTGGTATCAGAGCCATGGTTATAGGGAACTAGGTTACTAGATAAAATAGGCCTAGACTATAAACCGAACTTCAACTTTCATGCATAATATTTCCTAAATTTCCTTACCCCTCATTTCCCTCTACTTTCTTTCCTCTATCTTTCCCTTCCTCTCTATTTCTCCTCATCTTTCATCATGGTGCATAGAGATGGTGTCCTGCAAGGGGTGGAAAGTCTACATCATCATGGAACGGGAGTAGTACCTTTCATGAAGACACTCTTAGGCATAATGCCTACTCTTATTTTTGCTCCTTCAAAGTTGTTGAACTTTAATGAGTGTGAAAAAGGACACGTGCAATCTGGAAGGGTGGATGCCTGTACACTGGGTTTTCTGGCATAGGCAAGCATAGCGCATAAATCCATTACGGACCTGTTATGCTTACCTGGGGATTCCTGGAGTGAGTGTCCACTTATAGGCTAAAGCATGTCTTCTTTGATCACCATTGGGTTCAATTCCTATGAAAAGTCAACGTTCTTGTTGAGCTTTACAGCTAGACGAGGGCACTCCAAGCATTTTATGCAAGCTTTTTCAATAATACTCTCTCGATTCATATACAATATTTTGTATTTCACGATTTTCATATATTGCTTACAAGTTCATACTTTCATAACCATCTATGGATTTCACAATCGCACTTCAACTTACCATCTTAGCCATTTTTTTTTATTCAACACCCTACCCAAATCATATTATTTCTCCACATGTTATTTATTTTAAAAACTATAACCTCATACTTTAGCACAAACTAAAGATTTCTAAAACTTGTTGTATTACCCAGTAACTTTACAAAGTACATATTTTCCTCGAACTTAAATTCAATTGATTATTTATTGACGTAACAAACGATTTTCATATAATGTTTTAAACTATTACAAAGCCTACCTAGCTTGTACTATTTAACAACTTTTGCCTCATGTACAAAACCAATTTTGAAAATATATATTTTTTTTGAATAATATCTAGTCTCTAGATTCTCCATCAACACTCACTCATTTTCAATTTGTTCAAATTTTTACAATATTTGGCATATACCACAATCATGTTTTCTTATACACTTGATTATAACCTTTGATCCAAACCCCAAAATCTACACTGCTATATAATCTCCTTACTATAAAATAAACTCTTTATCAACTATCTTCACATTCACCATCTCTCACAACCTTGATTCTGCTTCAAGATTTTTCTTCATCCTCTCAAGAACTAAATTCATATCCTTCACCTTCTCACACTCGTGAGCTAGTTACCCATGATAATCAAACTACTAAAAACCTGATACTTGATTCTACATGATTTTTTTTCCAAAACATCATTGTTGTGAAACTTGATTTCCCCTTAATTTGACTATTCACTGGACATTTAATTATTCATGATACTCGTGTTTTCATTTTCTTGATCTTATTATCATTTTGTACCCAATTATGTCATACTCATAGGCATATAATTTTCCTTGCATACTATTGTGTACGTACACAGATTGAAAAATTTATCATATTCGATTACGTTTATTTTTATATTCATATAAGTTTCAGACTCTAACCTTACATTTTATTGAAACATTTGGACTTGATTTCATGAAAATCAAACTACTAAAAACTTAATAATTGATTCTACGGGGCTTTTCTAAAAACATCATTGTTTGTTATATGAAACTTGAATTTTTCCTTTGATTTAACAATCTATTGAACATTTAGTTATTCATGATACTTATAATCTATTTCTATAGGCCACTAAGATAACACTTACACTTAATGGTTGCAGTACTTACAAACTTGCTTGCACGTGTGTATTATCCACGCAACTCTGATAAACATTTCATTTAAAGGGCTCCTCGGACGAGTGGTAGCCCATACTTAAATACTATTATGCTTACAAGTCATTGCAAACCCATGCAATTGACCTCATTATTACATGGCCTCATTTCATTGATAACATCTCATTGTAACTCAACGTGTTTGTTGTGTCATCTTCTTGTGACATTTACTTGCGTTAATATGTTGATAGAATAGGATCATAGAAGGACATAAAACCCTAATGTAAGGTAAATTGATGATCCGGTCCGGAACGTAATCATGAATTTACAGGTGCGTTAGGGTAGTGTGAAATTCGATTAGAGTTTTTGGGTAGACGTCCAGTACGTTTTCAAGGTATCAAAGGTGTGGTGGGTTAGCTGCGGTACACCCTGTATACAAACACTAATGATGCATTAAAAGTGAGACTGGAAGTCGGACCAGGAACAAACTCTAGTTACTTGGTAGTTCATTTGGTCCTTATATAGTCAATCAACTCGTACATTTATTTTAGGATTCCTAAAACTTGAAGTTTAGTGTTTACTAGATTCTTATTCTCCTTATTATTCGAGACGAACCTAATCCAATCCTTAACTCACATCTCTCGAAACAATTCACTCTTTTACCTATAAATTTACGTCGTGCCTTAACTCAAATTTTTCCAAACCACAGTTACCTAAATTTTTACCCAAGCATCCATAACCCTATGTTTCTAATAACTTCGGGACGAAGTTTCTAAAAGTAGGGGATGCTGTGACATCCGTCACTTTTTATATAATAATAATAATAATAAATTAATAAAAATAATAATAATAATACTAGCTTAGTCCAACCACACTTAAACCCATACATAACCCAATTACTCCTCCTTTTTGTGTGTTGCTGAGCCCACTTGAAGCCCATATAGTCCGGCCCAGATACACAGGCCCAGGCCCAGCCTTCTTCCCCTTCTACCTGTTTTAAATCAAAAAAAAAAAAAAACAAAACAGCTCTGCGGGACTCGAACCCGGCAGAAGCTGTACAACCCTCACGTCCAACCATCTGAGCTACGGCTCGTCTTTGTTACAATCCCAGCTTATATTGTATATAAAGCCTCTTGTTCGCGTCCCTTCTTCTTCCTTTAATCTGCTGCTATTACGCACAGGAAAAAAAAAAAAAGAGAGAGAGCAGTCAACAGCAATGCTAAAATCATGGATCAAATCACCACTTAACGCATTCCCTTTTGATCGAGTAACATCATTAACGCGTGAAGACCATCTTTCAACAATCAATTAGTTAGTCAAAGACATTATTAACATTCCATATCAACCCACATCAACACATTATAAATACTCGATTTTGATTCAATTGAATTCACATCTGCACACTAAAGGGTGCGACTAAGAGAACCCATACATCCATTTTTATTTTCAAACACATTCTGATGCATAATCGAAGCTTTTGTGGTCGCGTTTGACTTTTTCTTGACCAAGCCTTCATACCCGAATTCGTCATTGTAAGTTCAATTTTTGTTATGGGTTTTGTTAGTCGACCGATTACAAACAAAAGCCCCAACATTACACGGGCTATTGGTTGTTAATTGTTACGATTAGAAAATTAGGGTTCATATCTACTCGATTTGGGGATAAACAAGGGTGCAGACCTTTGATTTAATATATAAACAAGTTAAACTGTGTTTGGCTGCTGATAAACACGAACCGATCAGGGTTCGAGTCCACCCATGACATTTTTTTTAAGTGTTAACCTTTATGCTTATATTTCCTTTATTCTTTTAAAAAGTTTTTAAAATACTAAAACTACTTTATAAATTCTACAAAATTTATTTTAAGTTATTCCAATGATAAAGTTCAATCATCCAATTTTTAGTTTTTCAAAAAAATCATTTATTTAATATATATAATAATTAATACAAGTTTATTCATTTATATTTATTAAATTCTATAAAAATATCTAAACGATTTTATTAAATCTTACAAAAATTACCCTAAACTTGTGTAACAATATACATTTCAGAAATAATTTTTATTTCTGAAAAACCGTTTGTTTAATTTTTTTTAATTAATTTTTGTTAGTTTTAATCATAAATAAATCATAATAAATTCATTTTTCAATATTTTGCACACCAAAATTTTACATAAATTATTTCTAACTATCTAGAACTGAAATACAATTTTTAATTCAGAAATTCTTTATTTTAATATTTTTAGATATTAAAGTCGTATTTTAACAATTTGAAATAATTAGATTAAATATCCTATTTTCAAGAAAATAATTTTATAAAAATTATTTTCATACTTAAAACCTTACGTTGTGACAATATTCAACTTAAGATTTTACAAAGAGACTTTTATTTATTTATTTATTAAATTTCATATATTTAATAAACAATTTGTTTAATAAACAAATAAACGTTTATCCCCAATTCGAAAGCCCTAGAAATACATGTATCCTAGAGTTATTTCCCTTACACATTATCAAATTCTTTAGGTTGATACTTGAGATAGTTCCAACACATATTTCGTTGTCCAAGTTCAATTTCAAGTTACTACGTGAACTGTGAGTATTCCTACCCTTTTTTGCGTTTATACATTTTTGGGGTGTTACATGTACACTATTACAATTTCAAATACAAGTTTACATTTTTACAATACAATTCCTAGTACTATGTGCATTGCTTACAACGTGCTTTATGCTTAGACATTACATGTGGATTACATTTGTACTTAGTGAAATCATTAACATGGTACAAGCCGACCTTAACATTGATAGCGCTATTTGGATTGACAACCCGCCTAGATTGATTCTCCCCTTTTTCATCGGAGAATCCGTGGCCATTGTTAAGTTTTTATCCATTTATTGGATAAGTACACTACAGTTCATACAGTACATTATACAGTCAAAGGGTTGATTTCGCTCATTTGTATGATACATAGTTTACATATTTGCACTGTAGCTTGCACTTGAATTGTATAAACTTTTTTAACCTACTATAAATATCAAATCTAGGAATGCTCACCAACATTTCATATGTTGACCAAATCTATTTTGTACATGTTTCAGGTGCAGTTTGATCTAGTGCTTTAGCAAGGAACATCTAGTGCTTTATTTTAATCAGTTATTTCAATATTTACATTTCATTTAGACAATGTATTTTCTATTTCCATGTAAGACAATTTTGATTATTCAATAATATTTACATTTTAGTACCATGAGCTTTTGAACAATCGTCACTACGTGGCACCTCGATGATTCCGCCATCGGTTGGGGTGTTACATAACCTTTGATCCAAACCCCCAAATTTACACTGCTAACATAATCTCCTTACTATAAAATAAAACGCTTTATCAACTATCTTCACATTCACTATCTCTCACAACCTTGATTCTGCTTCAAGATTTTTCATCATCCTCTCAAGAACTAAATTCATATCCTTCACCTTCTCACAACATGAGCTAGTTTTCCCATGATAACCAAACTATTGAAACTTGATTGTGTGTTGCATCAACATACATAATCCTTAGTTATACATGAGGATTCGACTATCTACCATATTTGAACATTTGAAACTAGAATTCATGGAATATAAACTATTTGCTATAGACACACCTAGAGTCATTAACCTTGTCTAGGGCAACTCTATTACAACTCGTATGCTATACTTGATACTTGATTGCTTACATGTACATATTATCAATTTGCAATTCATGTGTGTAATAATTGGTACACTTAATCAAACAACTGATAGAGGATGAAGTACTGCTCAACAGTTAGTAGAGTACCAATAACCTACTCAACGATTGGTAGAGGTCATCATGCCTGCTCAACAGTCGGTAGAGGCCCTACAACCTGCTCAACGACTGGTAGAGGCTATCGCACCTGCTCAACAATCGGTAGAGGTTCTTACTCACTGACTGGTAGAGGTCTTTTTCCTGCTCAACAGTTGGACTTATTTTTGGATACATTGTATACGATTCAATCACAAGGCTATTTTGCATTACTTACATGTGTGTTTAGAGTCATAGAAGGACACAAAACCCTAATGTAAGGTAAATTGGTGATTGCGGTCCCGGACGTAATCATGAATTTACAGGTACATTAAGGTAGTGTGAAATTCTATTAAGGTTTTGGGAGATACCCGTATGTTTTCGAAGTATCAGAGGTGTGATGGGTTAGCTTCGGTACACCCTATATATAAACACTAATGATACGTGGAAAGGGATACTGTAGAGTCAGACCAATAACAAACCCTAGTTATTTGGTATCCATCTAGCATTTATGGTTATCTTATACATTCCTTAAACTCTTACCCTACTCTGAACCATAGTCACCCTAACTATCCTCGACACACTATTCAAATGTTTCTTCTTAAAATAACTTCGGGACGAAGTTCCTAAAAGTAGGGGAGACTGTAACATCACACAAATTTTCTTTTTATATATATAGAACTCCCTCGTTTTATTCATCCGATTCATGTTTACAGTATCTTTACCATCCATTTTGTTAATTTTTTTGTTTAAATAATGACGTATAATCAATACTAAATTGGATTGTATTAAAAATTCTGATTTAAAAACGTTAAAAAAAATGTGTTTGCCTGTGCCAGGATTCGAACCCGAGTCCCTGGCGGGCTAAACCTTAACCACACCACACAAACCACTACACCATTTGGTGTTTTGTGATGTTAATTAAAACCAATTAAACTTAAACCCTTTCAAAGGTCCCTTAGTCAAACCTGAAAAGTCAAACGTAGTCTCCTAGTCAAGTCAAGTCAAAGTAATAGTAAATATGGTCTCTTAGTCAAGTCAAAGTGTTAGTAAATATGGTCTTCTAGTCAAGTCAAAGTTGTTCCTAAATTCTAGCCTAGTCAAAGTAGTCCCTAATTACAACTTCAAATTTTACACTATAAATACACTAGCCTACCATTCAACTCTTTATACCATTAAAAAAAAACATTATTATCCCATCTCCCATATACTAAAGTTTTCATCCGTCATTATCTCCTCAAGCTAGTTTCGAGTTTTCCAAGGCATTATTACTAAGTGTTTGCACCTCTCAATAAAACGCACGAACTCATTAAGCACCTAAGGTGAGTTTACATAGCCCCTTTTTCTGTTTTAACATTTGGGGGTGAAACCATGTTTAAACATTTAATCCACTATCATTTACCCATTCTTACATTGTTGAAACTTGTGATTCAATTACACTAACATTTACTCATTCTATCATTTGACGTAACAAAAAGACACAGTAGAATCATTAACATTGATCAAGCCGCCTATTTAGATTATAGCGCTATAGGTCTGACAAACCCCATCCCCCAGCATAAATTCAGGGATGATCGATAAACAGTTACACATTTATACTAACTTGCGAGTTAGGTCTCAGTCGACACAAGGTTTGATTGTACAAAAGACGCATTGTTTACATGTCGGACTCATACTATTATATTAAACAACTATGATTGTTGTACAAACTACTATTATCTATCATATTCAAAAACCTATGTATTCTCACCAACTATTTATAGTTGACCCCCCCCCCCCACCCATCTTTCCAACTTAACATGTTTTAGGTTTATATGCTATTAGAAGTTGTACAAGTCTTGGAACACATAGGAGCTTTGGACCTAGTTTATATTAATCAATTTTTGTAATCTCTTCTTGTAAGATGAAGTGTAAATTGTTAAATACTATTCAACTTTCATTAGTACCAAGCCTATTGAACAATCATCACTACGTGACATCCCGATGTTTCCGCCATCGTTGGGGTGTTACAC
>JAUTDX010006048.1:0-36982 GCA_030844895.1 Ambrosia x helenae
AAACACATCTTAATATTTGTTAATAGTTCGGTTTATATAAACACGACACAACAACCCATGACCCGAACATCTTGAATCAAAAAATTCATTTTGTAAACACGGTATTTCGGTTTAAATATTGTAGTCCAATCATAACATTAAACCAACTCGTTGTACTACATATATATTTCCCAAAGAAAAATTATTAGATTTTATCAAAAAATCCCAATTAATATTTTCATAGTTTCGTGAACCAAAAATATCCTTAAATAAGAAGGTTTTTAGATTGTATCGATAATCAACAACGAAATTCTGTTTTAAGCTTGTAGAAAACTGGGTTCACAATACCGATTACAAACTAAATAAATAAAATAAGGTACAATAGAAATGTACCGAATCTTAATTCAAGCGTATGACATTAGAGAACTTCAACCGAACCATCTTGTGTAGCGCTCTACTGCAAGAATAAACAAACTTGTCGTTGATGGTTTTGGTTGAGGATCGTGTTTTGACACAGGGCCCTTAAAACAGATTCTGCGCCTCCTCTTAGACGGTCTGTCTCCCAGGGTACAACAACTAGAATAGTAGTCGTAATGTCGGAGATGGGCTCGCGCTCGAGACAGCATCTGGTGATTTGGTGTTTTACGAATGTAAGAAAAAGAAAGTTGTGGAACAACTCCAATTTATATTCACATCATGTTGAAACATTTTCAGAATTAATACCGTATTTAACAGGATAATCAATCTGTAATAAAAGATATTAATTCGTAATAAATGGATTAAAGTCACTTAAGTGGTCAAACTAAAAGTGACGTTCTGTTTATGACTCGAGTTGAAACAGACAACCAAGTCGAAACAGTTGCTCGAGAGCGCGTTACGAGTACAACAGTCTGTGCGTTTGGAACCTGCTGAGTGGACCAGGGCGCTACCCGGGTCATGCGCGCGCCTTCAGAACCCGAACGCTACCTTGTAACGTCACATCATCCGCGGATGACCACCAGTGTCATATGGAACCCGCCATGCGCATGCCACATCATCCGCGGACCGCTATGTCACCCGCACGCGGACGCCAAGCTCAGTACCCATGCACCACTCGTTACGGTTTACGTCAATGCGGAGACCATGACGCTACCTAGTCTTCCGCCATGTACCAGACCACGCACACGAGGTCAAAAATACAAAGGCGGCTCACGGCGTTGTGAGTGTGCAAAGTGTGCCATCAAGCGTCAAGTTGTGCCCACACCACGCGTGCGTGTACGGGTTAAGGGTGCTCTGCACCCTTTTTGGGCCCAGTAGTATTTGGCTCAAGCTAAAAAATATATAAGGAGCGCTCTTCCTTATAAATCACTTCATGTTTTGTCATCCCAATAATATTTGAGGAAAAATATAACTTTAATTCATATTTTTCAAATATTTTATTGTATATTTTTCGGATAGTTTCGGATATGTTTTCAGAGATTGGGTATTTCGGATATCCGAAAACTTTTAAAATCACAATCCGAATCAGAAAATTCGGATATATATATTTGATATTTCAGATATCCCAATTTTTGGGTAGTTTCGGATTCGGATATCGGATAATTCGGACCAGATTTTTGAATTCGAATATTTTTTATACCCCTAGTGAGTACATCTAGTGTCCACTCTCTCTCTTTTCCCTTCCACTGTCATGCCATCGAATCAAATTACAGATGCACAATACCTTATTAATACCCACCTTCCCATTCCTTTTAATATTCATCTTCATCCCCAACCTTACGGGTTCACTCATTGGACATCACAACCCCCATGGACGACATTATAAACCGAAGAACAACCACCTCGATCACCAATTCAATTGTAGCACCATGAGTTACTACCACAAATTAAGGCCAATATGGCAAATTTTAATAGTCTATGCCATTGCCTTTGGCTTCCAGTTTGGGCGGGCTCTTCAGCATTCCTTACTGACTCCGTACGTCCAGCTCATTGTCGTCCCTGATAAATGGGCCTCCTTTCTTTGGTTATGCGGTCCGTTGTCGGGGCTAAATATTTAACTTTGAGTGTATAATAATCATAGTTGTAACAAATATCACTAAAAACGAAATGAATGACTTCTTGTGCAAGTGTCATGGGTCCCTCATGTGTTTTATCTTGTTAAATATAGATAGATAGATCACCTTTAATATAATACATCTAATTGTACAATTTTTCTTTTCCTTCCCACTGTCACTACTAGGGGTGATCAAAACCCGATATCCGAAAATTAGGTATCCGAATTTGAGATATCCAAAAAAATTCGATATATAGTAATGTTATCCGAATCCGTATTCGAAATTTTGGATATTCGATCGGATATAGAATGGATATCCGAAGATCCCATTTATTAAGATATATTTTATTTTATATTTTTTGAATATTTGATAATATAAAAATTAGCTAATATTCTTCGGATATTTTATTGGATATTTTTTCGGATAGTTTCGGACATTTTTTTAGGAGATCGGATATTTTGGATGTCCGAAAACTTTTAAAATCACTATCCGAATCTAAAAATCCGAATATCAGATATTTGAAAGTTTTAGATACCCCAATTTTCGAGTAGTTTTGGATTCGGATATCGGATAGTTCGGACCAAATTTTTGGATTCAGATATTTTTTAGTACCCCTACTCACTACATCTAGTGTCCACTCTCTCTTTTCCTTTCCACCGTCATGCCATCGAATCAAAATTACATGAAAAATTACAAATGCACAATACCTTATTAATACCCACCTTCCCATTCCCTTTAATATTCATCTTCATCCCCAACCTTACTAGCTCCCTCATTGAACATCACAACCACCATGGACGACATGATAACCGAAGAACAACCATCTTGATCACCAATTCAATTGAAGCACCATGAGTGACTACTACAAATTAAGGTCAATATGGCCGATTTTATAGTCTATGCCATTGCGTTGGCGTGCAGTTTGGGTGGGCTCTTCAGCTTTCCTTCCTGACCCCGTACGTCCAATTCATCGGCGTCCCTCATAAATGGGGCTCCTTTAATTGGTTTGCGGTCTGTTGTCTGGGCTAAACATTTAACTTTGAGTATATAATAATCAAAGTTTTTACAGAAGTCATTAAAAACGGAATGAATGAGGATTACTAAATAGACAAAAATATTTGAAATAATTTTATTGTTTTGAATATAAAATGAGAGACTTCAATAGGAGGTATCATGTGTCCCCTCATGTGTTTTCTCTTATTAATATAGATAGATATATTACCTTAAATATATATATCTAATTGTATAATTTTTCTTTTCCTTTCCAGCGTCAATACTAGGGGTGTTTCAAAATCGGATACCCGAATTTAAGATATCCAATTTTTTCCGATATATAGTTTCGCTATTTGAATCCGTATTCGAAATTTTATATATTTATTATATATTTTTTAAATATTTGAAACTATAAATTTAATTATATATTTTATTGGATACTTTTCAAATACTTTCGGATATTTTTCGGAGATCGGATATTTCGAATATCCGAAAACTTTTAAAAACACTATCCGAATCCGAAAACTTGGATATCCAAATTTCGGATATTTGATATTTCAATACCCCAATTTTCGGTTATATAGTTTCGTTATCCGAATCCGTATTCAAAATTTTTGATATTCGATCGGATGTTGAATCGGATATCCAAATATCCCATTTATTATGATATATTTTATTTAATATTTCTTTAAATATTTGAAACTATAAATTTAGCTGATATTCTTCGGATATTTTATTGGATATTTTTCGGATTGTTTTGGATATTTTTCGGAGATCGGATATTTCGAATATCCGAAACTTTTTAAAATCACTATCCGAATCCGAAATTCAGATATTCGAATTTCGGAAATTTGAAATTTCACATACCCCAATTTTCGTGTAGTTTCGGATCCAGATAGTTCGGACCAGATTTTGAATTTGGATATCTTTTCGGAGATTGCGTATTTCGGATATCTGAAAACATTTAAAAACACAATCCGAATCCAAAAATTCTGATATATATTTGAAATTTTAGATATCCCATTTTTCGGGTAGTTTCGGATTCGGATATCAGATATCGGATAATTCGGACCTGATTTTTGAATTCGAATATTTTTAATACCCCTAGTGAGTACATCTAGTGTTCACTCTTCTTTTCCCTTCCACCGTCATGAATCAAAATCACAAATGCACAATACCTTATTAATACCCACCTTCCCATTCCCTTTAATATTTATCTTCATCCCCAACCTTACGGGTTCACTTATTGGACATCACAACCACCATGGACGACATTATAACCGAAGAACAACCACCCCGATCACCAATTCAATTGTAGAACCATGAGTTACTAACACAAATTAAGGCCAAATGGCAAATTTTAATAGTCTATGCCCTTGTCGTTGGCGTCCAGTTTGGTGGCTCTTCAGCTTTCCATACTGACCACGTACGTCCAACTCATCGGCGTCCCTCATTAATGGCCTCCTTTCTTTGGTTATGCGGTCCGTTGTTGGGGCTAAATATTTAACCTTAAGTGTGTAATAATCATAGTTGTAACAGAAATCATTAAAAACGGAATGAATGAGTATTATTAAATAAAGAAAAAAAATTAAAATATTTTTTTTGTTTTGAATATAAAATGAGAGACTTCATGAGAAAGTGCCATGGGTTCTTCATGTGTTTTCTCTATTAACAGTTGGACGCCCTTAACTAACCAAAGAATGGTTATGACTAAAGAGAAAGTTTAGTGTAAAAAGTAGTTTAATGTAAAAAGTACAAGAAATATTTTGGGCTTTTGATCAAAATAAATTAATTGATGAGATTAAAAGGGGAAAAGTATACGTTGAGTTTCTAAAAGAGGAGGAGAAGGGCAAAATAGGTATAACCCACAATGGTTGAGTTCCACTCTTGTTTTTTTTAACGTCCGTAACTTTTTCATACGACATTGTTTTTAAAAAAAAACACACACAAAAAAAACAAGCATTTTACCCTCTTTCATTTGCATACCATATTGCAATATTTAAAAAAAAGTGCTGAGTTGATAATACTTGCGTCTGAATGTAAATACTTGATATTATTACTTACGTTTAAACATTCTGAATGTAACAATGGCTTTTTGTTTTTTTTAGTTTGTTTCTTTGTTAGGTGGAGAGTCACGAGGTTGGAAATCAATTTGAATCAATGTGAGAACAGTAATAATTTTGTTTCTTATGTTTGTCTATTTTTGTGAGGTGAATAATAACCGGAGGTTCGAAGATCACCTTCGTTAACCTTGTTTGACCTTCTTTCATGGTTTTGCTAATTGGAGGTTCGAAGATCACCTTCGTTAACCTTCTTTGACATTCTTTCATGATTTTGCTAATATCTTCTTTCACCTCATGTGATGGTGGGATATTGTTGTCGTTATATTCCCACAAACTAGTTTCTTGAAAATTATTAATTTATAAAGAAAGATAATCCTTATTACCTACTTGGCTACTTATATGATCAATCTTTAAACCTACTTATATGTATGTAAAAACTTGATATTACCTACTTGCGTTTAAACAATAATAACTTGTGTCTAAATGTAAAAACTTGATATTTACTTACTTGCGTTTTAGCATGTATAACTTGCGTTTTAGCATTTATAACTTGCGTTTTATCATTTATAATTTGCGTTTGATCAGGTCGTTTTACCAGGTCGTCTTATCAGGTATAACTTGCGTTTCTAAAACGCAAGTATACCCTCAATAAAACGCAAGTTATCAACCCAACAATTTTTTTTAAAAAAGTATAGCAATATGGTATGGAAATGAAAGAGGATTAAAAGCTTGTTTTTATGGTGTAATTTTTTTTAAAAATAATGTCGTATGAAAAAGTTATGACCGTTTTAAAAATATGGGTGAAACTTTAATGACGCTAACAATTACCATCGTGCCCCTGATAATCAAATTTAATCCTACGCTTCATATTGTTTCTTACACTTTTTACAATAACAAGCTTTTTACGTTAGCCTCACCCATGACTAAATACACTTGCACAATTACACTTATTACAAATAACACCCGTTGACTCTGATTCTATTTGATTTAGCACTATTATTAACAGTAAATTTGCCCACAAGCCAATCTATAGGGTTTTTAAACGGACAAAACTCAAACTCAAGCTCTTGTAAGTTAAAACGAGTTAAAAATAAGCTACGATTGATTTTACATTCTACCCAATAGAGGGGAAGTATACTCTAAGCCTAATGGGTGTACTTGTGTGGACCTCGCCGGTGCCCAGCGAATAAAAGAAAATTGAGAAGCATGATAAAGCTTGCACGGATAATCAACTTGCTTTTGTCCATTTCGCCTTCGATACCTTTGGCTTTTTGGCCCCGGAAGCTAGCAGGTTCCTTGACAAAGTGCACCGAGTCGTACACATTAATTTCTCGACCTCTAGAGATCAGGGATTTGTTTTTATTAAAATAGGTTTTGTTATTCAGAAGAAGATTCGCAGCTTGTTGCCCGTTTACATGTCATCCTGCTGTAAATTTGTCTTTTTATTATGGAATGAACAAGGTTTTGAAACCCGGACCGGCCGGTCCGACCGTCGGACGGGCGGGCTCCGGACCCCCGGCCTGTCCGGTTGGATGGTTGGACCGTTGGTGCATCGAACCGGTGAACCGGCCGGTCGGACCGGGAAACTGGCCGGCCGAACCGGAAACCGGGAGGTTGGACCGGTTTTTTGTATTTTTTTTTTGTTTTTGGACCGTCGAACCGGTCCAACCGGTGAACCTGGCCGGGGTCCGGTTCAACGTCCGGTCCGGTTCTGAAAACCTTGGGAATGAATTACATTCCGTCCCTAAAAAAACGTTCACTATTAATTAAAGGCAAACCGAATCATAAGATTGTCATTAATTTGGGAGAACATTCAAGGTATAGTGATGGTTTGGAAGAACATTTATAAACCGGTCACACACGTTAATGAGCTAAAAAATTGGGACTTGTTCAAAATATTAAATTAGTGGGCAAACACTTGGGCCCATGGCAATTGGATATTTGGATGGAGCCCATGGCCCCATACTCTGTATTGTATTGTAATATTGTAGTACTTGTTAAAAACTTTGTAGTTTCTCTTAGAAATCAGTTTAAAATAATTAATATTATTTATTATAAATTATTTTTAGGTTTACTAAGGATCACATAGGTTCCTTCCTATGTTGAATAACATGGCTAAATGAAAACTTTAGTTTTGCAACTCTCCATATGGGCTTTTAAATTCTGACTTAAATCTAGTTCCGTAAGCGATTAGAATTACTCTACAGACAATTGGCATTGTAGCCCAGCGCATTTTAATGGTGTAATAAAACTTAAGGACAATAAGGTCATGGGTTCGAATCTTACAAGGGGGTTTTTTCTCATATAATTATGAGTTTCCTTCTGCATGGTAACACTGGTGGCACGATGATACTTCAGTGATCCGTGAGTGATTCCAATTAGCCGTTATAAAAAAGAGCTACTCTAAATATTTACCTGTAAGTTTGAATCACTTAAAACTCAAGCGAATTACAATCCTAAATTAGCTCGTTTATTAAGCCTACCAAATTTTATTAGACTTGAGTCTAAACGTGCCTACTACTTATGTAAACATAATGATATTTATGGTCATATATCATGTAATATATGATTACATAATAAATGCTATTAATGATTTGGTTCAAATGAGAACTTTTGGTCAAATTAAGAACTGAGAGAACCATTATTGACTACACATTTCTCTAAGGCAAAAAATAAACAATTTTTTTTGCTTTAATCGCTGCTTTTTATGCAGGAATTTTTTTTTATTTGTTTTCAATATACACATGTGTATAATTGCAATAAACACATATGTATAATGCAATATACACATATGTATAACTGAAATATACACATATGTATAGTTGTTATATACACATATGTATAAATGAAAAAAAATAAATTTTTTTTCCTTGAATAAAAACGTGCGATTAAAGGAAAAAAAATTGTCTGTATAAGAAATGTGTGGTCCAGAATTGTTTTGTTCTCTCAGTTATAAAATATAGGTTGGTTCTCTTATGATCCCTACCCATACTATTAATATTAAATATGTATATATAATAAAAAGTTTTATGCATAGGTAAAAAATAATTAAATAATAAACAAGTGGACACTTAATGTGGACATTTCACATGAGATGTTGTGCTTTAGACATAGGTCTCATAACGAACCAACTTGAACTCAAGTTTTTTTAAGTTAAACAAATTGAACATGATAAGTTGATAACAGGCCATATATTGGCTGGTTGGTAAGCGTTAAATCAGCTTACTATTATACTATAAGTAAAATTGTAGACAACCGAATTGCTAGAAGACCAAACATGGTACGAAGGCAGGCCATAACTTTGTCATTCTCAATTGTCTTCATGTTCCTGGTTCATATGCATGCCTTATAATTATATAATGTTACATTAATCTTCTCCTTAATGCATGATTTCAAGGACATGCTGCTTAATAATAAGTTTAAACAATTGTGTGGTTGTATGTATAACTGATCATTTAGTACGTAATGTTTTTTTATAAACATCTTAAATAGGGAGAAGTTTAATAACCTTAATATCTAATTTAAGTATGAGGTTAATGTTAGGGATGGTCAGCTAATCGTATACAAAAGGGCAATGTTTTCAAAACCTGAGGATCGGTTGGACTAAGAAGGAGCTTACCTGACTGGGCCGATTTAATCCATTTGTACCACCTCCATTTACCGAACCGGGTGGTTGGACCGGATTTCAAAAAAAAATATTTTATTTTTCCCCCTTTCCAAATTTCATTTATGGATTCATGTATTAGCTCCGAATTTTGTTTGTCACAAACATCATGTTTTGTTAATTCACACCAAAAGATAAGTAGTTTCATATATTGTTCTAATTTGCTATTTATATTCTTTTTAAACTATTTATGTCGTCATCTGAATAAGAACCGGTCAGATCAATGCCACCATGGAATCAATAAAGAAAGCTGGCTAGGTCGATGAACAGTTCGGTTGTAAAAATTTGCCAAAGGGCTTTTGACTAATCGGTATCATGATATGTCTTAATTTAAACAAATATGTAAAATTTATATGTATGATTGTTTTTGTTAAAAAATTTGTATTAATCAAAGTATCTAGCAAATCCAAATACCGTTCAATATATAAACACTATTTTTTTTTTACTATGATCAAGATCAATGAGGCAATACTAAAACCCTATTTTTTATTTTTTTTATTTTTTTGTAATTTGGTTTATGTATTTGCGTGGTCCAAACTTTTTGGGATGTGAAAGATTTACCGAGTTACAAATCACATGATTCTTGGAACATCAAAACTCTTTTGGCTTAAAAATGGGATCACATGAATAGGTGGTTCTAAGATTGTCTTTGACTACACTAAAAGTGAGTTGCAATGTCACTAATTAGAAGCAAGGTATCCTATTTCCCTAAAATCACTCCTTGATGTGTATATCTAGTCTTATAGAGTAAGATGTTAAAGTTAAAGTTTACAAATAAAAATAATATTGTAACTTATTATCTTAGTGAGTTATTATAATTATTGTAACATACAAATTAAAATTTCTGAGCTATTAGTACTTATTATATCAAATCTGGGAGATAATTTATAAGTGAAAAAGATAGCACACATATACATGAAGTATATATAACATCTTGTATATATATATGTATACATCATTTTTAAAGTATAAAAATCACCTCCGACACTATATTTTGGTTTATAATCATTTATGTGATGAATTTAAAGATTTTCCTAATGGCACATCAACTTTTTAAACTTGACTTTTATTATACAAGGTTACCTCTATTATAGGTAACTGATAACTTTAATATCATGTAGAATTAAATATACCAAAATGTATTTCAATTACAATAAAATGTTGTTGCACATAAGAAATCAATGTCACGTCAAAATTTATCATTTTCAATATTCAAACATAAGTTTATTAATACAACAATTGTTGAAGTTGACTAGATTAAGGTTTCTTCATATGTTTGTGGTAGTACTAACTTAAAGCTTAACATTGTACTAACATGGAGGCCAAGGGTTAAATTTTTACTTACCGTAAAGAGAGCAAATTTAGTCATTAAAAAAAACAAAGTTTACAACTTACCGTAGCAATTTGAGTCAAGCTCAGAAGAGAAACACCCCTCCCCTTTTATCACGGAATATGATTTTTGAACATGACTGATTAATCGAGATCGTATATTACACAACGTAGTAAAATGTTGTTACACGTGATCAGAAATCAAAGACATATCATAATATATTATATTGTTTTCACTGCTCATATATATATCATAACAAAAGTTTATTGATATGAAACTGTAGAAGTTTACTACACGAAATTGTAGAGATGTTGTAGAGCAACTCGAGTCAATCTCACCAGTAAATCCAACCTTTTTTTAAACACTTTTCGTACATTACTTGTTAGGGTTTGGGACACCCAAAATTAACGTTGAGACACTCGTTGCTCTCTATATCTCTATATATAAAAGACAGATAGAGTGGGATGGGTGTACCAATATTAACTCCCGCCTCGGACAACTTTGATGCTAAAATTTGAGCCGTCCGTTAATTAGGTTCAATATGTCTATTAATGTAGCAAACATGTTCTAAAACATTATCATACGAATAAAAAACATCCATTTTATAAACTTTAAAATAACAAACGAATAATTGAGATAAAATATTGAAGTTTAAACTAATCTCATTTCGTGACTGTCATCACGTGGAATGACAAAATAAGTACAGTTTTTGCGAATCTAGTGAGGGTTTATCCTCACTGGCTCCGAACTCCTTGCAGGGATATAATATCACACACGTCCACATGTCACGTAAGCAAAAAGAATAAATTAAAAAATAACTTAAAAATAGAATGGACGGTGGCAGATGAGGTTAGTTTTACTGCATATGAATTTCTGATCCATCTCATCTGCACCAGGCCGACAATTGGCGTTGTCTTCAATAATTTGGGATGTATTTTTTATTTATGATTTTATAAAAAATAATATTAGATTGATTTAAAGATTTTCATAGGTTGAAGTAATAAGCAATCTGACACGTAGTGTTGCTGTTGCAAACTTTTAGGTGCCATCTACTAAAATCATGCTTTTGGTAATAAATTTGGGTGGTTGCTTATATATATATATTAAAAAAAAAGAAATTTGGATACTAGAAATATCTATACTAATAGTATTATAGTGTACGTGGAAGTGGTAGTTTAACATATATACTTAAAAGTTTAGAATTTTATTTTTATTTACATCTTTAAAATACGGGTAAAATAGTTATTCAAGTACCTTAATATTTTAGTACTCGTTTTGGTTACTTTAATTTCCTCACTTTTAGTGAGTGGTTACACTTTTCTCCTATCCCCTACAAAGTTAAAATTGTTTCATTAAATCATATCATAACTTTTAAACTATTATGTTTTTAAAAATATTCGAAAATACCGTAACGGCTTGCTCGTTTTTGTTGGCGTTTCGATGTTTGTTTTAGTCAATATCGACGTGTGGATTGAAATGTACAAGCAAATCGCACTTCTCACGAAATATGGTCTTTATACACAAACCTAAACTTACATACATACATACATACATACATACATACATACATACATACATACATACATACATACATACATACATACATACATACATACATACATACATACATACATACATACATACATAGGATGTTGATCATTTAAAACCTTATTGTTTGGGAGAACTTGAGAACATCGTTAGAAATCCTACCTCTCATGCGATTTATTAACCTTTTTTTTCTAAAAACATAGATAATTATCAAACTGAGAAATCTACAAAAAGAAATTTTAAAAAATAGTTGTGCGTGCATTTACATAGGTTTAAGTAATGAAATTACACCATGTTACACTATTTTCAAACCACTTTTATACGGACGCCAAACACTTATACAATTTTTTACACTAATGTCATTTTACGTATACATTTTAATTCTTTTATTTTTTTCATATCAGTAAGATAAATTTAAAATATTTTACAAGAAAACTAAGAAAAATCGTAAGAGAGTTCGGAGTTCTCGCAACATACAAATTTAATTGGTTTACATACAAATTTATGTGATTTTTGTTCACATTGATGCTATATACTCTTTTGTTGACGTAGGATAACACCTCATGTTTAATTGGTTTACAATACAAATTTATACTATGATTGAAAAAAAAAATCCATGTCAACATGTTTACAATCTGGAAACTAACTACAACAAAACTTAAGCCATTTAGTAGCAATTCATGATCATATCTAACAATGTGTGCATTTTCTGCAAATTTTGAAGATTTAATATACCAAAATAAAGTTAGGAGACATTTATATAAAAAATATAAAAATTATCTTGGTTTTATATGACATTAATAACATTTCATATCTCAAAACATTTTAGTAAACAAATGTGCGCATATACTAAAGCAAATTACACGGAATCGTATCTTATGATCGACGACTATACGCAAAACAATTATTTACCATATAATAACTGAGGTACATCTTGTAAAAGTAAATATATTATTAATTCATTTTCTCTATTTTTTATTCATGCTATAAATAATCTCTTAAATATCATGGGAAACTTATATCGTCCTTTAGGTTTTTAGAGTTTTATAATTTTATTGTTGGTAAAAGACGATATTGCCTTTGAGCTAAATGTTAAAATGTAGATGAAAAAGGAGAAGGAAAAAAAATATATACTATTCCTAAAGTGTCACCGTAAAAGATGAATACTATTCTTGGATGATATTGATGTTTACATGTGGTGGTTTTGTATATATTCCATTTAAAGAATTTAAAAGATTCTATGGCTATGGCTTTGTAAATATTCTCTTTTACCCATTGCAAAATAAATGGTTAGATAGTTCGAATATATGTCTTAAATTTTTTTATACGGAATTAGAAAGAAGAGAGACTATACACTGATATATTATCACAGATAACAAATAAAGGTCATAAATGTCCTCTGAATTTTGTTTTATTTTAAATACGAACTAATGTGCAATTACTAGCCTATATTTGTATCGTAAACTGACATAATGTGAAAGTTTTCAGAATCTAGTTGTAGTAATTAATATTTCAAAATTTTTCAACAAGGTTATGTGACGAAGCAAAAATAGTGGCACGGCGACTGGACTCTTATGAATATACAGTAAATATTTGGGAGTCTAATTCGTTGTGTAGGTATTATTAATAAAATCATTTCGGTAGTGCATAAGCTGTCCTGAAAACGCAGGTTATGATATATCAGTATATGTGTATATGTGCTTATTTGGAGTCTTGTATGACTTGATTTTGACTTGATCTTGCTTGTATACTTATATGAGATGTAAATGACGCCATATGATAGATAGTAAACATAATTTTCAGTAACGGGTTCGTAGGGTCTACTCGTGCATGTAGTTACAATAGGTGTCACTTAAACGTTTTCGCATAAACTAACGTCTTGCACAAACGAGTTATGTGGTGTATCGTGTATACACATATACTCACATAGTGGCACATATAATAGGGAGTCAGTAGCACGTCCTTGTTCGTGAAGTTTGGATTTAGCTTGCAACCTAAGGTGAGTTTCACTACTCTTTTCTCAAAAGCATGCGTCTCAGGTTTGAGACAACTTATTAAACTTTTTCTAGTCCGGTTTGGGACTACTATTCTATCCCGGGTTTGGGATACATGGATTCACGGGGTGAATCGGGTTTTACTAGTTTCACAACTTTGTCCTTGATGAACTAAACGACACACTCTATCACTGAAGTCCTACCTTTATACCGAATGAGTTGTCGGGTTGGCAAACGAGTTGCTAGTTGATAGCGCTATTAGGTTTGACGAACCTCACACCATACTTGGGAGTGCGGGAGTGAACTGTGACTTAACACATTATCATTGTTGATAGGCAATGATGCGAGGCATTTTTGCTCATTGTTGTGAGTGCACGTTAATTAGCAGCTCGGTATTACCTGTGTGTTAGTTATCTTGTATGCGGGGAAAGTTAAATCCGCGATATGTCGGACCATTCGAGTTGTGGAAAGAATTGGTTTGGTGGCTTATAGGTTAAGCCTACCTGACGAACTCAGTGGAGTGCATAATGTATTCCACGTATCGAACCTTAAGAGATATATGTCTGATGCGACATTAGTGGTTCCACTTGAGGAAATCTAGGTGGACGATCAGTTACGATTCGTGGAAGAACCAGTGGAGATTCTTTAGCAGGGCGTCAATAAACTCAGACAGAGCACTATACTTATTGTCAAGGTACGATAGAATTCCCATCTAGGACCGGAATACACGTGGGAACGCAGGGATCAAATGCGGCTCAAATACCCACATCTTTTTACTGAACCTAAACCTGTGCATAGACCAAACGCTAAACGTGAAGCGGCTCGCTCAAAGTGAATTTCGGGGCGAAATTTCTTTTAACTTGGGGATGATGTGACGTCCAGTAACCAAGCACACATTTTTACACTGACTTCACTATTTACTTGCTGAATTTCAGGACGAAATTCTTTTCAACTTGGGAATAATGTGACACCCCGTATTTCAGGTTCCTATTTTAACTAAACTCTAGTTAACTTTACTTACATTCACAGCATGTTACTTAACTAGGGTTAGTTAGGTGAGTCACACGTTGCACAATTATAGGCTAGTAACTGCAGAAAAAGGTAATTCGGGGAATTACCGAACTACGTACACGAGTATCGAACCCTGAATGTTGGTGAATTGAGAAAATAGATAATTGTGAATTAATTGTTTGATATTATTTGCAATCACGTGTTTCTGTGAGGCTATGTGTAAACTGTTATGTGATATGTTATTTAAACTGAACGTGTTATCAAACTCGTAACCGATGAGTCGATAGGATGGTTGGGGTCTAAAAACGTGGGCTTACGCTTGGTATGGTCCGAAATAACAATTATATCAAAGAAAACATGCAATACGCTGAACCGGCCCGCCCGAAACGGGCCTTGTCAAAGTGAACGACCGTTCGGGCCATGTGAACGACTGTTCGATGGTTGCAAACTCGGGAAACCGACTTTAAACCATTATTTAAACGATCTTAAGCCCCATACTTCTCATAATCATAACCCTAATTGTCTCTAACAGCCACCATACG
This sequence comes from Ambrosia x helenae, assembly GCA_030844895.1. NCBI lineage: Eukaryota > Viridiplantae > Streptophyta > Magnoliopsida > Asterales > Asteraceae > Ambrosia > Ambrosia x helenae. The sequence goes on from JAUTDX010006048.1 coordinate 15,158, forward strand.
AATATTACTCCATAATCTCCATCTTAATCAAAATCAATCAAGTTTTTGAGCTCTAGTTGTGTCTAATCAAGAAACGAAGAGCTTTCGGTATGATATAAAACTTATTATGTTTTAATATTTTGTTATGTTATAAAACACCATAAACAAGTTTGTCCAGATCTGATACAAGTTTATAAAGATTAAAACTTGAATTTTCTAAAAGATTAACATGATAAACATAAGGTTTTATTATTGATTTTTCGATATGCTTGCATGTTATTAAGTGTTTATAATGTTTGAACATCTAGGGTTTATAGACGATTATATTCAAGATAAATCTTTCATATTTTGATCATATCAATGTATTAGGGATATTGTATGATGTTTATGTGATGTTCTTGACCGATAATATACACCTAGGGTTTGATATAGTGGAGAATATTGCATGATTAAAATCTGACAGATTGCATGTAACAACTTGTTGGCTTGGTAACGTGACCTTAAAATATATGTTTTAATCGTTTCTTGTTATGAGCATATCGTACATGGTCTTAGCTTTCTGGAATGAGTAAAATCATGCGATTTGGTTACCGTTTGATATGTTTTTGGAAATTTATTCGAATAAAGGTCTAAACTGATTTTCGGATTAAAAACTTAGGTCAGCTTTAATCGGCTGTAACTCGAGTTTTATAAAGAGTTTAGGTCATGAAATTTGGTCAGTAGGTTGATATGAGAATAATTTGGCATGTCCAAGTGGATTCATCCCGTGTGGATAAATACACAATTTTTGAAAATTTTTATCTTAAACTGACCTGATGTGAAAGTTTTTAGAACCTAGTTGTAGTAATTAATTTTTCATAATTTTTCAACAAAGTTCTGTGGTGAAAAAAAAATAGTGGCACGACGACTGGACTCTTAGGAATATTTAGTAAACATTTGGAGTCTAATTCGTTGTGTAGCTATTTTTAATAAAATCGTTTTGGTAGTGCATAATGTAACACTCCAACCGATGGCGGAAACATCGGGATGTCACGTATTGATGATTGTTTTAGTAGCACATGGTATATATTGAATTTTAAATACTTTATTCATAGCATAATATCCAAAAAAAACATTGTCTAAGGAAATGAAATGCTAGTACATAACATGAAATAAATCAAACAACTTCAAATAACTTCTTCAAACACACCCTAAGCTTCAGCTTCATTGTTACCTGAAACATGTTAATTTTGAAAATGTTTTTGGGTCAACAAAATGTTGGTGAGAATTACATAGGTTTGTATATTGAATAAAAAAATGTTGTACAATTCGAGTGTCATGGCTAGTCTAGTCCATATGTGAAAACAAACTATCAGGTAAATCGAGTGCATAATCAACCCTTGAGACTAGAATACTGTGGTCCATCCCATACGCATATGGTTCACTCGATTATGTTATGTGTTCGATAACAATCACCCACGCTACCTATGTAGGAGGTACACGTATCCGGGTGGGATTGTCAGTCCAATAGATCTATCATTGTATACCGTCGGCTGATCAATGTTAATGATTATGCTAGAATAATGTGCTTACCCTAGTAATGTTTAAGACATAATGCAACATAGAATAACACATAGACACTTATGATTGAATTGTAAATTGAATGTTGTAACATGTTTCACCCCAAAATAGTGAATGGAAAAATGGGCTATGTAAACTCACCTTAGTGTTAGGATGGAGACCCTTGATATATAAATAAAATGTGGCTCGTGTATATCCAAATATCACCCTATTTCAAGGTAATAAATAAGTGTTGGGAAAAACTTAATAAGTCTAAGTTTCCTAGTCTAAAGTATGCTAGGGTTCCTAATTTAGGGATTAATAATTGATTTATGATTAAATTTGAATAATTGTTAATAACTTAATAAATAAAGAAATAATAAAAAAATATTTCTGACCAATATTAACTAAAGGTAGTTGTATTATAATGTAATAAATGTGAAAATAATTTTTATAAATTTATTTTCTTAATTAATGAATATTTATATATTAATACTTATTTGTCAAAATATAGTATTAATATTTAAAAATATTAAAATTTATAAATTTCAAATCAAAAATTTATATTTCTGATCTAAATGGTTAAAAATAATTTATGTGAAATTTTGATGTATAAATAATAAACAATGAATTTATTATAAATTATTTATGATTAAAGTAGCATACATTAATTAAAATTATTAAATAAAGGTTTTTTTGAAATAAAAATTTCTTTCTGGAACATTTATTGATTTATAAGTTTAAAATAATTTTTCTGGGATTTTATAAAGTCGTTTAGATGTTTTTATTGAATTTTAAAATTATAATTGAATAAATTTGTAATATTTATAATATATAGTAAATAAATAATTTTTGGAAAACTAAAAGTTGGATAATAAACTTCACCATCAGAATAACTTAAAATAATTTTTGTAGAATTTATAATCCACTTTTAGTATTTAAAAATTATTTTAAAAGGATAAAGGGTTTATTTATAAAAGAAAAAGCAAAAAAAATTGTTGTACACGCCAGGACTCGAACCCGAGTCTGGCCGGTTTCAGTAACTTAATCACAAGTCCAGCCACCAACTAGGCTGGACCCTGAGAACAACATTAGTTGGATCTGTTAATATTTATATGCTAACTGGGTTGATTCATGAATTTGTATGAAAATAAAAAGGAGGGGCTCGGATTCGAACCCAAGACTGCGCGACTTAGTAACAGACAACACAACCATCTGATCTAGATCAGATGGTTGTTTTATTTTGTTTCAGAAAAGTTTTTAAAGCATCGCTGACTGTTATCATCTTCCCCAAAACTATGATGTTGAACCCTAGCTTTTATAATCAATACAATTACAAATCAATAACCACAGAAACCTTAGGGCTATCGATTGAATGATAACGAAGAACAAAATTAAAAGAGCAATTGAGACTTACAGAGAGTTTTACAAGCACGATGACCCGATCAAAAGAAAAAAAATAAAAATCCGATTGAAACAGCTATGCGATGGTTAACAACAGAAATTGGAAGTGGGAAAAGAATTTTCGGTGATGTTAGGCTCTACAGGAGGGTCCTATTTATACTGATTGCAACGGATTGAAGGTTATTGAATTTGAATTTTGAATGCATAAATCGCATACGAGTAATAGGGACCTTCTAGTTTGTTTTAGTTGAAATCACAGTAGGGATAGGGCCGATAATACTGCTAACAAACTTGATTCATACGATTATCAGATAATTCGCAGTAATCGTTGATTAATTGGGCGATTTGTTGTGGGTGTTGACTTTCAGAGTCAACTGGCTTGATAATTATCATGCCTTATGTATAATTCGCGTAGGATATAGAACAGATATGGCTCGTGGCTCAGCTGTTTGTTGTGTTTGTTTGTTAATGTGGTGGACGTGGGTTCGAGTCCCGGTCCACCCATTTATTTTTTATTTTTTGAACTTTTTACTATTAAATATATATATATAATCATAACTTGAATAAAAATGAAAGGAAAATTTTTATTATGCCCGAAATGTCAAGATTTGAAGTTTTATTTTATAACTTTATTTATTACAAAGAGGGTGAAAAAAATGAAACGTTACAGTCTCCCCTACTTTTAGGAAGTTCGTCCCAAAGTTGGAGCTGGAGAGTCTGTTGGAAAGAGGTGTGGGTATTTAGACTTCATCTGGTCCTTGCGTTCCCAAGTGAACTCTGGACCTCGCTTAGATTCCCAACGAACCTTGACAATCGGGATGTGACTGCGCTTAAGCTTCTTGACTCCAGTATCCATGATTTCAACAGGTTTCTCAACAACGTGCATAGTTTCATCGATTTGCACATCTTCAATAGGGACATGGAGGTACTCATTGGCTAAACATTTCTTCCGATTCGAAACATGAAAAGTTGGGTGAACATTGCTTAGCTCAGGTGGAAGATCAAGTTTGTAGGCCACCTTTCCAATCCTGTCAAGCACTTTGAAAGGACCCACATAACGAGGAGCTAGTTTTCCCTTTCTCCCGAAACGAATCACTCCCTTCCAAGGAGATACTTTAAGAAGTACAAGATCCCTGACTTGAAATTCCAAAGGCTTTTGACGTTTATCAGCATAACTCTTCTGTCAACTTCTAGCCTTAAGAAGGTTATCTTGGATTAGTTGAATCTTGTCTGTAGTTTCCTGGATCAGTTCAGGTCCAGTGATCTGGGCTTCACCAATCTCAGTCCAACAGACAGGTGAACGATACTTACGACCGTATAGTGCCTCAAATGGAGCCATGTTAATACTGGCATGATAACTGTTGTTGTACGAGAACTCGACCAAAGGAAGATGAGAATCCCATGTGCCACCAAAATCAATGACACAAGCCCTGAGCATATCCTCGAGAGTCTGGATGGTTCGTTCGGTCTGACCATCTGTCTGAGGGTGATAAGTTGTGCTCAGGTTTAACTTGGTACCCAAAGCATCTTGTAAGGAATCCCAAAAATGAGAGGTGAAATGACCATCACGATCAGAAATGATATCCAAAGGTATACCATGGCGACATACGATTTCACTCATGTACAACCTTGCCAACCTTTCCACAGAATATTTCTCACGAATTGGTAAGAAATGGGCAGACTTGGTCAAACGATCAATGATTACCCAAATGCTGTCATAACCTTTGGGTGTACGAGGGAGTTTAGTGATGAAGTCCATTGCTATGCTCTCCCATTTCATACAGGAATCTCTGGTTGTTCAAGCATACCAGAAGGTCGTTGATGTTCAGCCTTGACCAGTTGACCTTGGAACAAGTGAGACATTTTGCTACAAAAAGAGCAATATCCTTCTTCATACCAGGCCACCAATACGAATACCGAAGATCTTGGTACATTTTATCAGCACCAGGATGAATAGAGTAACGAGACTTATGAGCCTCGTTCATAAGAAAGGTACGAAGATCATCACGGTCAGGGATCCAAAGTCGATTGAGAAAATAAAGTAGACCATCAGGTTTTGTTTCAAGTTGATTCTCAGCACCACAAGACATTTCCTCGTACATGTTACCTTGGGTGACTGAGGTATGCTGAGCCTGGAGAATACGATCCTGAAGGTCAGTACGAACCCTTGCACAATGAAGTTTGATGCGTTCTTTACGACTGAGTGCGTCTGCCACAACGTTCACTTTGCCAGGATGGTAGCGAATCTCGCAATCATAGTCGTTAAGTAACTCAACCCAACGTCGTTGCCTCATGTTAAGATCCTTCTGGTTGAAGATATGTTGGAGACTTTTGTGATCTGTGAAGACCACGCATTTGGTACCATAAAGGTAGTGTCTCCAAATCTTGAGAGCAAAGACGACTGCACCCAACTCTAGATTGTGGGTGGTATAATTATTTTCGTGGATCTTGAGCTGTCTGGACGCATAAGCAATAACCTTGCCTTGTTGCATAAGAACACAACCAAGACCTTGGTTTGATGCATCACAATAGACCACGAAATCATCATTTCCATCGGGTAAGGTCAAGATAGGAGCTTCACAGAGTTTCTGTTTAAGAATCTCGAATGCTTCCTCTTGTTTTGGTCCCCACTCATAAGGTTTACCCTTATGAGTTAAGGTAGTGAGAGGAACAGCGATCTTGGAGAAGTTAGCAATGAATCGACGATAATAACCAGCTAGACCAAGAAAGGAACAAACTTCTGTTGGAGTTTTAGGAACACTCCAATTCTTGACAGCTTTGATCTTTGCGGGATCAACATGAATTCCGTTCTCGTTGATGACGTGACCCAAAATTGAACTTCCTTAAGCCAAAATTCACATTTTGAGAACTTGGCATACAGTTGTTCCTTCTTTAGGAGATCCAAGATTAAGTGAAGATGTTGTTCGTGATCGGATTTTGATTTGGAATAAATCAAAATGTCGTCAATGAAGACGATCACGAACTTGTCAAGATAAGGTTTACAAACCCGATTCATTAGATCCATAAACACTGCGGGAGAGTTGGTCAATCCAAATGGCATGACCATGAACTCGTAGTGGCCGTAACGAGTACGGAAGGCTGTTTTGGGAATGTCTTCCTCATGAACTCTAAGCTGATGATAACCAGAACGAAGGTCAATCTTCGAGAAATGAGTTGCTCCTTGGAGTTGGCCAAAAAGATCATCAATTATGGGTAGAGGATAACGATTCTTGATGGTAAGTTTATCAAGATCACGATAATCGATACACATCCTGAGAGATCCATCCTTCTTCTTGACGAATAAAACAGGGGCTCCCCAAGGAGAAAAACTGGGAGGGATGAAACCCTTATCTGAGAGTTCCTGGAGTTGACTAGCAAGCTCTTGCGTCTCAGAGGGTGCAAGACGATAAGGAGATTTGGCGATTGGGTTAGCACCAGGTATAAGATCGATTCTAAATTCAACTTGACGAGCAGGAGGTAAACCAGGTAGATCTTCTGGAAAAACTTCAGAATAATCCCGAACGATTGGAATGTCTTGTATATTCTTGCCCTTGTCTTTCTTTTCTATCACATTAGCCAAGAAAGCCATATACCCCTTTCATAAGTATTTTTTAGCAGTCGTGCAAGACATGAGTTTAAGTTCACCACAAGGTTTCTCACCATAAATCTTCAAAACGTCACCAGATACAAGAGGGATGCGAATAACTTTCTCAAAGCATAAGATTTCAGCACGATGGGTCGACAACCAATCCATGCCTACTATGACATCAAAGCTTCCAAGATGCATAGGGATGAGATCAATATAGAAGGTATGGTCGTCAAGGTTCAACTCACAGTTTCGTATAACAGAATCAATCGAGATAGACTTCCCATTAGCTACTTCTACCACTAGGGGTTCCTCTAGGTTGGTTTGGGGCATGTTAAGTAGGGTTCAAAATTTAGTGACACAAACGACTTATCAGCACCCGAATCAAATAGTATGGAAGCATAGTGGTTATTAACAAGAAACTTACCATTAACCACTTCATTTTTGTTGCGGGCTTGATTAGCATTGATGTTGTATGCGCGACCACGAGCACCTTGGTTTTGATTCTGGTTACGGTTTTGGTTACGATTTTGGTTCTGGTTCTGGTTCTGGTTTCCACGATTAGGGCACGTGTTCCTGTAATGATCTGTGCTGCCACACTCATGACACTGACCACGAGTAGGCCTATCATTTTGATGGTTGGGAGCTCGAGCATTTCTAGCAGGGTTATTTGGAGCAGCAGGGGCATTAGTAGGAGGAATTCGACAAACATTCATGAGATGCCCATACCTTTGACAGTTAGTACAAAAACGACAAGGTGCTTGAGTTGGATGGTGATACTTGCAGGTATTACACAAGGGATGGGGTCCAGTATATGGTTTCTTGTCGGGTGGAGGAGCGGCAACGACTGCAAAATTTCTTGCCTTGCATTTTTTGTTGGTTGAGGGCTCAGACTTAACCTCATTAGAAGGTTGAGGAGTATCCTTCACAACAGCTTTCTTTGCATCCTTTCGAAAAAGAGTGCCATTCTTCACATGGTTGTGAGTCAGAGTAGCAGCTAGGCGCTTGGCTTCTTCGAGAGTGGAAGGATTTCTTCCCCACACAGTATCCTGAATCTGCATAGGTAAACCCCCAATATACTTTCCAATAGCAACAGGGAGGGGTGTGACCTTATGTGGTAGCAAGAGGCTCAGTTCGTGGAAACGAGTGTTGTATGCCAGATTCTCCCCACTGTCCTGGACCAGAATATGAAACTCATCCTCTAACTTCTTGACTTCATTACGAGGACAGAACTCTTCTTTCATAATATCCTTAACTTGCTCCTAAGTCAAAGTGCGACTTCAGCTCCACGTGTCCTTTTCTCTTCGTTCCACCATGTGAGTGCCCTCTTGTGGAGGACGCTCATAGCATAGCGAACTTTAAGATTATTGGGACACTCACTATTAATGAAGGTATTTTCGATACCCTCGAACCACTGAAGGAGACCAGTGGCTCCTTCGTCGCCACTAAACTCAGGAGGGTTGCAAGTGTTGAAGTGTAGTGTTTGAGGGTGCAAGCAGGGCGGGCATTCCCGTTCCCATTTTGATTACCATTCCCATTGCCATTTCCATTCATCTATATGACTTGAGCCACCAAGTTGGGAACTAATGTCGCTATTTGTTGAGCCATTTGTTGGGAAATGATCGCAGCGAGTTGGACATCGTTGTCATGGTTGTTGTTGTTGTTGTTGTTGTTTTCATTGTCACTGTTGTTGGGAGTGCTGTGACGAGGAGGCATTTTCTGAAAGAAACACAATGAAGGAGACATGGTAAGAATCAAGGATAATGAGATGTAATAAGGAATGTAATCATTTACTCATTAATTAAAACAAATAAATGAAAACCTTGACTTATCAAAGCTTCTAGATTCTAATATGTAACAATCCGGACCTAGGGCCCAAAAATTTTTCGCGTTTAGGAATATTATAACAAACAAACTAACAATAAAATAAATATGTACAAATGAATACAAAGCCGAATCGAAGAGTACGTGATTATTTTAGCAATGGAAATAATATTATTCACATATGTACGTTACGAAACCCGACAAACATGAGCGACGAACCCGATTCGTGAACATGGTGATTAGTCATCAATGGATACATGGCATGAGTGCCATGTGCCCCATGGAACATTCTTAACATAACAACACATGGCCAAACCACTAAACCCAAAATGGTTTATGTGAAACCATCTAACCCAAAGTTATGATAAAACCCAAACCTCCCACCCCTTTCCCTGCTTTTATTAAAAACACACACACACATAGAAACTCTAGAGAGAGTGCAGGAGACTGGAAGGTACCGGCCACCACCACAGGCGGTGGTGACCGGCGGCGATCCTTTCAACCACACACCCACTTCACACCCGATTATCTAGAGAGAGAAAGAGACACCAGAGGAGAGAGAGAACCGGTAGAGAGAGAGACTCGGTATAGAGAGAAAGAAACACGGAGAGAAAGAGAAGGAGATCAGAGGGAGAAAGGGATGGAAGGGAGAACAGAGGCGGAGCCTCTTTACAGACGGTGGTACACGACAGAAGGAGACGGCGGTAACACTGGTGCAGGATTCCGATTATGGTTCAGATTAGAACTTTGTAGTCTGGTAATGATATGGGTTCCGATAAAGGGTTCTGGTCAGTTGGGTTCGCTTGTAGTAGTTGTCTGATGATGATGGTGGTACGATTGTTGGAGGGCACTATGGGTTAGGTAACGAAGGAGTTATGGTGGTGATTGTGATGGATTATTGATGGTATTAGCACGGTTATGGATTGAGAGCCGGGTTAACCTGGTCTAACCCGGTCAACAGACGGAACCCAGTCAACACAGGTCAAAGATTGGGTCAATTGGTCATTGGATTAGTTAAATCAGTAACCAAAGAAATATAACAGGTAATAAACTAGATCCCAAACTATTTTAGTGATCAATATAGTTATTGTTGCGTGAGCACGTGTGGGGACTATAACAAACATATCGGACCTGAACCGATAAACTGAAATAATAATACCTTGGACTTGATCTGACCATATACAAACGATGAACATGTACACAACTATATGAACCAATAGTAAAGAACAAATGGATATATAGTGAATTGTTTATATGTAGATATTATAGGGATGATGAAGATGATATGGAAGCAAGAATAAGACATAGAGACTTTGGACTTTGACACATTAGAAATATAGAGGAACCAATAACATAATTAAGTAGAGAGCTATTGAATAATAATGGACGACTCGATAATACAACGCTTGGAACTATTGGGGCATTAGGATATTAAAATGGTGGCACTTGATCGATATGATACTGATGGCAATTTGAACATAGGAACATGATGGCGAAACATAATATGTACTAGACTTTAGAGCCATTTAAGTGAGACATTGGACGTTACTTGTAATGCGGACACTATATGAATATTGGACGTGAAACAATAAACTAGACACATTGAAGTGTAGTATTATAAAAGAGCCATAACATAGATATAGATTATTTAGTTATTACTTACAACTTGGATTACATAAACAACTAAAGGTCCTAGCTCGCCCACACGTGTAACAACGATATTGGTTATACGCGCTGATGTTTATAAACTTGAATAGGATCTTGCCAGTGATTGGTAAAAGGAAACTTGACTTGGAATATTAAGTGATTGTGTGAAACGCTACCGAGGTGAGTTCCGTATACCACTCCCCTTTTTCTGTTATAAATGTTTTGGGGTGAATACATGCTTGTGTGTGTAAACTGTTTTGTGTAAACTGTTTGATGTGACAAGATACAGACTGCCGGATAATACTGACACTCATTAACTTAGAGGTAAGCCACTTAATATATGGGTAGTACTACTTGGGGAATCCCCCACGCAAGGTAGACCCGGGACGTTGGGCTCGGGAAACCCTCCACTATGGTGAAAGACCATTGCGGCATATATTTTGCCAGGACCTATAGTGGAAGTATATAGAGTCCATGATAGGGTTGAGGTGTCGCTTGTACATCACTTTGTGTAAAATGTGTTGAACTTTGTGTAAACTTGGAAACTGGCTTTTGAACTGATAAACTTGTTTTGGATCTATTTAACTATTATACAGACTCACCAGCGTAATTGCTGACCCAAAACTCTTTTAAGCATGTGTTCAGGTACTGCAGACGGATGGATGGCAATGCTAGGTATATGTTTGTTAGATGCGCACTAGAGGTTATCATGATAGAAGATTCGGATTATAAGCATTACGGATAGAGCTTCTAGAGTTATGGACGCGTAGAGATCGGATTGACTAGTGGATAACAACCGCTCACTGCTTCGACGACCGACGCGATTCGTCCCTGCATAGTTATTAGTTTACTTATTTAAGTTATGTATTTATATTTTGGATTAGAATTTGTATTAAAACGTTAAATATTAGTCATCATTGCTTCCGTTGTGCAAGTCTGTTACCAATCTGTCGTAACGTCCAGGCCCCACCTGGTCGGGTTGTTACAAAATAACACAGTGAAGACATGCTTTAGCTTATAAGTGAACACTCATCCTGAGAATTCCCAGGTAGGCATCCAGGTCCCTCGTCTGATTGGGATTTATGCGCAATGCTAGTCCTAGACAGAAAACTCAAAATACAGGCGTTCACCCTTCCAGATTGCACGTGTTCGTTATTAAATCTAGAACTTCGACGAGATCTCAAGGTGGTTCAGGCTAAACCTGAGGATTTTGTCCTATTTATCTAAAGGTGGATCAGGATTGCAGCAGACAAACAAGAGTAGACAACTCGTAGGACTAGGGTAGCATAGGATGTGGGATAGGGATAAGGATAAGGTTGCAAGTAGGAGAAGCAAGTACTGTTTTAAATCCCTAAGGTTATAGTCTAGATTATTTTTCTAATAACCTAATTCCCTATAACCAAGGCTCTGATACCAATCTGTAACACCCCAACCGATGGCGGAAACATCGGGATGTCACGTGTTGATGATTGTTTCAGTAGCACATGGTATTTATTGAATTTTAAATACTTTATTCATAGCATAATATCCAAAAAAACATTGTCTAAGGAAATGAAATGCTAGTACATAACATGAAATAAATCAAATAACTTCAAATAACTTCTTCAAGCACACCCTAAGCTTCAGCTTCATTGTTACCTGAAACATGTTAATTTTGAAAATGTTTTTGGGTCAACAAAATGTTGGTGAGAATTACATAGGTTTGTATATTGAAGAAAAAAATGTTGTACAACTCGAGTGTCATGGCTAGTCTAGTCCATATGTGAAAACAAAGTATCAGGTAAATCGAGTGCATAATCAACCTTTGAGACTAGAATACTGTGGTCCATCCCATACGCATATGGTTCACTCGATTATGTTATGTGTTCGATAACAATCACCCACGCTACCTATGTAGGAGGTACACGTATCCGGGTGGGATTGTCAGTCCAATAGATCTATCATTGTATACCATCGGCTGATCAATGTTAATGATTATTCTAGAATAATGTGCTTACCCTAGTAATGTTTAAGACATAATGCAACATAGAATAACACATAGACACTTATGATTGAATTGTAAATTGAATGTTGTAACATGTTTCACCCCAAAATAGTGAATGGAAAAAGGGGCTATGTAAACTCACCTTAGTGTTAGGATGGAGACCCTTGATATATAAATAAAATGTGGCTCGTGTATATCCAAATATCACCCTATTTCAAGGTAATAAATAAGTGTTGGGGAAAACTTAATAAGTCTAAGTTTCCTAGTCTAAAGTATGCTAGGGTTCCTAATTTGGGGATTAATAATTGATTTATGATTAAATTTGAATAATTGTTAATAACTTAATAAATAAAGAAATAATAAAAAAATATTTCTGACCAATATTAACTAAAGGTAGTTGTATTATAATGTAATAAATGTGAAAATAATTTTTATAAAATTATTTTCTTAATTAATGAATATTTATATATTAATACATATTTGTCAAAATATAGTATTAATATTTAAAAATATTAAAATTTATAAATTTGGAATCAAAAATTTATATTTCTGATCTAGATGGTTAAAAATAATTTATGTGAAATTTTGATGTATAAATAATAAAAAACGAATTTATTATGAATTATTTATGATTAAAGTAGCATAAATTAGTTAAAATTATTAAATACAGGTTTTTGTGAAATAAAATTTTTTTTCTAGAACATTTATTGATTTATAAGTTTAAAAATAATTTTTGTAAGATTTTATAAAGTCGTTTAGATGTTTTTATTGAATTTTAAAATTATAATTGAATAAACTTGTAATATTTATAATATATAGTAAATAAATATTTTTTGCAAAACTAAAAGTTGGATAATAAACTTCACCATCAGATTAACTTAAAATAATTTTTGTAGAATTTATAACCTATTTTTAGTATTTAAAAATTATTTTAAAAGAATAAAGGGTTTATTTATAAAAGAAAAAGCAAAAAAAAAATTGTTGTACACGCCAGGACTCGAACCCGAGTCTGGCCGGTTTCAGTAACTTAATCACAAGTCCAGCCACCAACTGGGCTGGACCCTGAGAAGATGATTAGTTGGATCTGTTAATATTTATATGCTAACTGGGTTGATTCATGAATTTGTATGAAAATAAAAAGGAGGGGCTCGGATTCGTACCCAAGACTGCGCGACTTAGTAACAGACAACACAACCATCTGATCTAGATCAGATGGTTGTTTTATTTTGTTTCCTAAAACTTTTAAAGCATCGCTGACTGTTATCATCTTCCCCAAAACTATGATGTTGAACCCTAGCTTTTATAATCAATACAATTACAAATCAATAACCACAGAAACCTTAGGGCTATCGATTGAATGATAACAAAGAACAAAATTAAAAGAGCAATTGAGACTTACAGAGAGTTTTACAAGCACGATGACCCCCGATCAAAAGAAAAAAAATAAAAAATCCAATTGAAACAGCTATGCGATGGTTAACAACAGAAATTGGAAGTGGGAAAAGAATTTTCGGTGATGTTAGGCTCTACAGGAGGGTCCTATTTATACTGATTGCAACGGATTGAAGGTTATTGAATTTGAATTTTGAATGCATAAATCGCATACGAGTAATAGGGACATTCTGGTTTGTTTTAGTTGAAATCAAAGTAGGGATAGGGCGGATAATACTGCTAACAAACTTGATTCATACGATTATCAGATAATTCGCAGTAATCGTTGATTAATTGGGCGATTTGTTGTGGGTGTTGACTTTCAGAGTCAACTGGCTTGATATTTATCATGCCTTATGTATAATTCGCGTAGGATATAGAACAGATATGGCTCGTGGCTCAGCTAGTTGTTGTGTTTGTTTGTTAATGTGGTGGACGTGGGTTCGAGTCCCGGTCCACCCATTTATTATTATTTTTTTGAACTTCTTACTATTAAGTATATATATATATATATATGTATATATATAATCATAACTTGAATAAAAATGAAAGGAAAAATTTTATTATGCCCGAAATGTCAAGATTTGAAGTTTTATTTTATAACTTTCTTTATTACAAAGAGGGTGAAAAAAACGAAACGTTACACATAATCTGTCCTGAAAAGCAAGTTATGGTATATGTGTATATGTGCTTATTTGGAGTCTTGTATGACTTGATTTTGACTTGATCTTGTGTATACACTTATATGAGATGTAAATGACGCGTATGATTGATAATAAACATAATGTTCACTAACGGGTTCGTAGGGTCCACTCGTGCATGTAGTTACAATAGGTGTCACTTAAACGTTTTCGCATAAATTAACGTCTTGCACAAACGAGTTATATGGTGTATCATGTATACACATATACTCACATAGTGGCACATATAATAAGGAGTCATAGCACATCCTTGTTCGTGAAGTTTGGATTTAGCTTGCAACCTAAGGTGAGTTTCACTACTCTTTTCTCAAAAGGATGCGTCTCGGGTTTAAGACAACTTATTAAACTTTTTCTAGTCCGGTTTGGGACTACTATTCTATCCCTGGTTTAGGATACATGGATTCACGTAGTGAATCGGGTTTACTAGTTTCAGAACTTTTGTCCTTGATGAACTAAACGACACACTCTATCACTGAAGTCCTACCTTTATACCGAATGAGTTGCCAGGTTGGCAAGCGGGTTGCAAGTTGGCAGCGCTATTAGGTTTGACAAACCTCACACCGTACTTGGGAGGGCGGGAGTGAATTGTGACTTAACATATTATCATTATTGACAGACAATGATGCTTGGCACTTCTGCCCACTGTTGTGAGTGCACGTTAATTAGCACTTCGGTATTACCTGTGTTTAGTTGTCTTGTATGGGTTACCTACCCTTAGCATGCGATGAACTAGTGGTTACTAGTTTTGGAAACCCAAACATTTACTTTACTTATCTTGTGAACTCACCGACTTTATGTTGACACAGGCTAGCATGCTTTTGCAGGTCGCTAGATTGGAGCATGCTTAGGTCATGCATCATATTTGTCATGGGACACTAAACATTATGAACTATTTGATCGTTTATTTACATTTACTTTGGTTTGGGCGCGTTTCTTTTGCGCATAACTATTTACTTAACTATTTTGATAACGCTTCCGCATTTTTTTTAAAACTTATGGTTGACTTTTAAACTTGATTTTTGATAACGAACTAAATGGTTGGGGCATTTAGAGTCGTTCATGTGACTTATGGCTATGGGATCCTGTTGTGTCACGCGCCTCGCGGTAAAACCCCACAAGTAGAAATTTAAGGGTGTGACAGTTCATCCTAGGATTCTGGGATGGCATCATTGCCTGTGAGGCACTTCATTAATTCCTCTCTGCGCACACCCTGGATGAAGGCTGCGCGAGTGAGCTCTTCTCCGCACCCTATCTGTAGGGCTTCTCTGTTTGTAGAGCATGATGAAGTCCTCAATGGACTCGTTATCGTGGAGCTAACAAAGGAGAATGTGCGCCTTGTCTTTCTTGTGTTTGCGCAGGTGTGAGAAGTGGTTAACAAACTTGTTGGTAAGATCGTCAAAGTCCGTAATGCTCCCCGCGGGGAGATTATTGAACCAGACTCTGGCGGCGCCGGTCAACGTTTGGGCGAACATATGGCACCAAACTTGAATTGGCCAGTTTATCGAGCTCCCCGCACATTCAAAGCCATGAATGTAGTCATCAGGGTCGCGCAGGCTATCGTACTTGTAAATGCTGCTGGGGAGAGCTTTGCCTTCTTTGGTATACTTGTCGTCGCGATGCACGACACAAACTTTGACTTCTCAGCGAAGGACTTTGGTTTGTATTGGCTTGTCCAGATCATCATCGACATTCAAGTGTGTCTCGAACGTTGCTGTGATGGAGCGCGAGTTGTGCGTGTGGCTTCGTGCTTTATAATCTTCGTCGTTTGAAGATAAATAACCGTCTGAATCATCGTGCGATCTTGCGTAGCCCCGAGCTTAGGTGTCTCCACCACGCTCCTTGCTACGACCGTTGCGAAGACCGTCGACTTCCTTGTTCTTATGACTCCTCCGTGGAGGTGAGTCATAAGTCAGAGTTTTACCCTTCCTTTTTGTTTGTTTCATCTGCATACGCTAATATTTGGCCGTATTCTTGGTGTTTTGGCGGAAGAGCTACTTGTTGGGGTCTACGTCCAAGTTGTCGTCACTGTCACCATCGCTGTCTGCATCGCGTACCTCGAAAACTACTTTCTAAGGACGTGTAGTGGCCTGCTTGGTGATAGTGGCCGGTGTACCAGAGTTCTCACCGAGTTGGACCTGAGGGTCCTTCTCGGCTAGATTGGCAATAGAAGTGTTTGGGTTCGGTTCAACCATGTGGATGGGCAAAAAGATAAGAGAAAAAAGAGTTATAGCCGGTACGGATGGCGCAAATGAAGAAACAACGGGTATAACCTATCCGGAAAATGGATAGGTTTGGTTTGATACTCGTGTTCGCTCAAGGCATAATCCTTCGCTCACACTAATGAGGAAACCCAAACCCTAGGAGATAATAAAGAGTGTAACATGTGTGGTGAAAGTAAGTACACAAGAATGTAAGTGGTTCGGTCTGGATTGACCTATGTCCACTGTAAAGAGAGGTATGCTAATTATTCGGAAATAATACAAAGTGATTAAAAGTATTTTCTCTCTATGCTAATTCTTGCATGAAGTGAACGATCCTTTGCAAAGGAGAAGAAGTCTCCTTTATATAGGGAAAAGCATGGGCCGAATGATGTGGCTCACGAAAGGAGTGATCGATCTGGGCCTTAGTCCAGGCCCAGATGTCTTCAGCCCACAAAAAAAAGGCGTGAATCAGGTGACAATTAATGCTGATGTTAGAGAAAGAATGACTTGGCCTGCTGGAAGTCCACGTGGCGCAACGTAATTGGGCGCAGGCGACGCTTCTTTCTGACACAACATGGTTGAGCAACTGATGGCGTCTGACGTGATATCTGACAGTAGTTGTTGGACCATGGTGGAAGAATGGGAGCTGTCAAGTCACTATTCTCTGTCAGTAGTTGTTGGACCACCCCTGACACGTGTAGCTATCTGATTGGTGCAGGATCTGCTCAGATCTGACAAAATCTTCTTAATTCTTGATCGTCCGTATCTCGTACCAAAAAGCTAATGTTAGTCGAATATTCTGCGCGTATATGCACGCGCGGAGATCCCTTTTCATTATGTGACGTCATACAACTGAAGTCATTCCGCGCAAGAGCTGGTTTCGACGCGCAAGATAGGTTTCCGCGACAGTCTAACGATTCGTATGTTTCTCTCCACGGAAATGGCTACGCGGAGTCTTTGTGGAGACGCTATTTGTGGGATAGGGACGCTATCCGCGCCAGGATTAGGTACCCTATCCCTCCAATTGTGTTTTCGGACAAGAGGCGAAGAGTAGTTGAGATAGTAGCGGATATTAAATCTTTGAGTTTTCTTTGGTTTAGAAGTAGATTTAAAATGGTATTGATAGATTGGTGTACATGGTGTAATTTCGATTTGATGTAACTGTGGCCTTGTTTTGACGTTCTTCTCTATCTTAGAGAGGTTCGTTGGCCAGTTTGATTAAAAAAAAAAAAGAATTTCACTTAGATTTAAGTTCGGCTCAAGCTCATTCAATTATATGGGGTCAGCCTCTCAATAACATGTTTTTAGGTTGATAATTGATTGTAGTGGTGACTGAAGATTAATGACAACTAGTAATCAATAACACGTACTTGTTCAATCATGTCAATAACAGGATAGTAACATCAAAATCGTAAATAATTTGATCAACAATAATTATTATGGTTGCAACGGTTTTGAATACGGTTCCTACTTCCTAGCTATATAGCAACAAGCAGCTGCTCAAAAAATATAGTAACTAACAAATCTTTGTATAATCATAAAAAGATATTCACCGGAGGTGATAAATTACAAAATACATATATTCCATAATCCATATATCCATATAATGATTATAAAGATCCTCATAAAAAAATTGATTTGTTCTCTTCTATTGTCTCCATTAACAGTTTAGCACCCTATCGATAGTAAAGACTCTTCGATAGAAACTTTCACTGTAACCATATAGGTTTGCGACATCAGTCCACAAAAGATATATGCCTTAACAAAGTTCAACTCAAATCAAATATCCATTAAGCCGATATCAGGTAGTTTACAAGCAATTCAATCAACTTTTTTTTTTAATGAAATAAAACCATTAATCATTTCATTAATAGTGAATCATAACAAATTACAGGAAAATGATAAGTAGATGGGCAACAAGCTGCGTCGCTATCATCTTTTGAATTGTAAAACCTATCATAGTAAAAAATAAACCCTTGGTTCCTTGAGGTCGGGAAAATTAATGTGGACGATCTTTTGTACTCGATCCAAAAAACGGATTGCCTCGGGGGGTCGTGCTTAACAACTTTCTTGGACTCTGCCCTCAAAACCACTTGCCTTGACACAAGTACGGTTTCCTGCAATCCTATCAGGGGAGACATTCAGGTAAGATCCACATAAGCATCTTTTCCGCTTATCCAACCAAACACAAAACATCCGTTGGACGTAAGGTTGTTCAAATCACTCGTGACTCGCTTATCACTCATTTGGAAAAGGCTTGAGTAAACGAGCTAAGCATGAGTAAAGGTCCACTCGACTTGGTTTGGCTCAAATAAATTTTTATTTATTTATTATGTATTTAATTATAAATATACACACAATTTACAGATATATTTATAGCTTTATACATAACATTCTATTGGATTTGGCTCAATATCTATATCTATCTATATATTAATAAACCATAGCACTAAATTTTACATGGCGCTCAAAAAGGTCACCCTCCCTTTTAGGTTGACCACGTGACATCCTTTTCCTTATTTCCATCCAAAAGTCTTTTTCTCTCTTATGTTCCCCCACATCTTTAAAATGTTATTAACTTTTATGTAAGAGATTTTAAAAAAAATTATACCAAATTAATGAACGTTTTATTATCTTTCCAACAAGTACCAAAGTGCTAGGGATGGCAAAAGAACCTGAACCCCACGGGTATACCTGAAACCTGAAATATTTGGGACGGGTATACCCGATACCCAATGGGTACGGATCTGGGTTTGGGTTTAAAATTTTATTTTTCCCGTGTTCGGGTATGGTATTTTGCGATACTCGAACCGATTACCCGATATATGGATATCTGATTACCCGTAAAAATACCCGATATTAATTATTTATAATATATATATTCTTTATACATTTAGTATATGTTTGTCTCTTTGTATTTTTAAAATATCATTTCCTTATAGATTTATTGTTTCAAAACTTCCCCCAATCCTATTAATTTCTATCATAAAAGAATTAAACGTCAAAACTTTATGGTATTTTCTACTAGAAATCCCACCGGGTATTCTTTTTAACAAAATAACGGATATACCCAATACCCTACCCAAACCCGACCCATTGCCATCTCTACATAGTGTTATACAAAAAAAGGAAAAAAAATAACTTTTTTGTGGGTTTTTGTTCATATAGGAAAAAAAAAACATAATGTGTTCAGGTAATTAATCAATCATGTCTATGCAAGTCACTAATCGTTTTCAAACTAAGAATTCTATTTTCATCAAAGCATAATAGGTTAAACCATTCATTTCTAAAAAAAAAGTCAGACCCTTAAGATCACCGTCTCAACCACGCCCTGCAATGTTTGTTTCTAGCTCTGCTCCTCATCCAAACATACATCTTCTTTTTATATACATTTTTATTTTTATTCAAGTGACTAAAATTGTTGTTTTCTCATATTATAGTACATTAATTTCTATGTTACATCTTAACACATAGTTTATCAATTCGTATTAGATTTATCTATCTCGAAAGCTTCTGGTATATAATCTAGTATGCAAATAAAATATAACTAGCCACTTTACCCAATAAGAAATTTAATACCAAGTTTAATAGTAACAAAAAGTCATGATGTGACAGTCTTGATATATTTATGTTATTAGTCGTCCATTGCTAATCGTCGCTTTATATCACCCTACGTCACAATGCAAAAATTGTTCTCTGCAGAATGCACATCCCCTCACCGACCTTAACCTATGCCTCATCCTCGGACCCTCGGATCTCAATACTAGTGTTATCATCGGACAATTCAACCTTAGTTGTCAGTCAACAACAAAAACATCGAAGAAATCATCCCAATATGGTTGTCCAAATTACTTTATGCTTAATTCTCGCTCAGCGCTCACTCGGAAAAATTTGGGCTCAAAAATTGATCGTTCGGTTTTCGGCTCGGTTATAAACGAGTCGCTCCGCTCAATCCGGTTTGTAAACAGCCAAGCATAAACAAAGGTTCGCTTCGCTTCATTTGGCTCGACTCATGAACAACCCTAGCTAGATGCCTGGATGTAGGGTGAACTTCCCTCAAATGGAGACCTCAAGTCATCTAATCACGTATTAAAAATTATGTAAACATTGAAAAAGTGCAATGTTTCCATACGTAAGAAGGAGACACAAGAAGGAATGGATGGTCACATGGAAAGCACGTGCAAGGACCGGAAACGTGATGTGGGCCCTGAGTTAGGGGAAGCATCCACATGAAAGTGTTATTCCATTTTCTATTGCATGTGGATTTTGTAAGCAACGGTTGGGGAAATCATAGAGTGCGGATGGGTGTAGCGTAACAGAGGTGGGGAAGCAACTCCTCTCCCCTTTGTTTGTCAGGGTAATATGCACTAATGCTTAAACCTCACGTGCCACTTGTCGTTCCGCTTCGCTGGGACGTCACGTGCTATTTTTTTATTATTATTTTTTGCTTTTGGTAATAACCTTTGAGAATACTACTTAAACTTGTGTTTAGTTTGCACTTGGGTGAATATGTTAGTAATGGATATTGCTATGTGTTTTACATTGACAAAAATCATTAAAAAATATATATCGGTGTCGGTTTCGATAATACTAATACCAGTACTGATGTTTGATCGAAATATGTTCGGTTCTTCACAGTACTGAAAAGTAGTTTGATTGTTGACAAAAAACTGTAATATAATCGAAGAAGAAACATTAGTGCAACGTTGTTTAAAGGAAACAAATCATATCTTTTAGCTACTAATATATATGATTATGCAATTCACTCTTCATTTGGTTTAAGTGTGCTTATATAATCTACACGGAATGGTAGGAACAAAATCAACAAAGCGAGGCACAAAAAGCTATAATGAATGCTAAGGCGCATAATCAACAAGGCGGGTCACATAATCTACAAGGAATGGTCGAGCATAGATTTGATGTAGAGGTCACTGAATCCATAAATGAAATCACTAATGAATGATATATATTTTGTACATAATATTAATACAAATAAAATAAAAAATAGGGCTTTTATCCACACGGGTATCTACTTGGATAAGTATGTGATGAATCACATGAATTATTGTAAGAAAAAATAGTCTCAAATGTAGGTGTAGCTCAAAGCTGTTATTTATGGTAAATGTCAATAAAATACAATAATGGAGTATTAAAACTACATAATATGCCTTTTCTTTTTATCTTATTTTGTCCATGAAGCTTCATAACGATTTTATGTACTCGACTCTTCTTTTATTACTCTCGTTAGAAATATGATCTTGTTACACTATATATGAATTTTAGTATTATTAATTTTAAAAGTTCATATGATTACATGCATGTGTCCATCTAGACCGTTGACCTCAAGCTTCCTCCGCACAACCCAGTGGTGAATCTAGAACAAAAGTTTAGGGGTAACGCTAAAAAAAAATTAGTAGTACATTCATACAATGTAATAAAAAATACAAAACATAATAAATAAAATTAAACAAATACCTAATTGACGACATGCGTTAGTAGGGTTGTGGAGCAAACGACAGGGCAAGGGTA